>CM059186.1:177435775-177512995 GCA_030323885.1 Branchipolynoe longqiensis
ACTGTGGATGTGTATTAGAAACATAGAGTTGAAGCTGTAGGTATGGTAGATAGAGAGTCCACTGTGGATGTGTATTAGAAACATAGAGTTGAAGCTGTAGGTATGGTAGATAGAGAGTCCACTGTGGATGTATATTAGAAACATAGAGTTGAAGCTGTAGGTATGGAATAGATGTGGGTGTGCTTAAAGTTGCATAGTTCGATTAATGTATCACATTTTCGAAAGCAAAAGCCTTATCTAGAATTGAACCTACTTATGTTGCTACACATGAATATTTAATAGAACTGGTTACTGCTGAAGGGTAGGGAGTCAATATTTTAACAAACATGCCAACATTTACACCTAAAATATCCCTTGAGTGAACCATTCTAGCTCGAAGTTATTTCGAACTTATGTAAGGTATATTATAATAACCAAACTAATTGAATTAGCAGGAAGACCAGTGCGTCGGGACTGACAAAACACTTATTCAGCAGAATCAAAATGATCCCAGAAAATTACAGAAACTGAAAACCATCGGACTATGCAACTTTGCCAGACTAACAACAGAAAGAGTAGGTAGATGGAGAGCTCACTGTGGCTGTATGTACCAGGTTGGAGAGCTTACCTCGATCGGGCTATGGTGTTTAAATACCTCATTCGACCCGTGGTTCAATTTCCAAGGTCGATTTTTGTATAGGATTAGGTAGCAGGTTCAAAATATGGTTATGGCACACTGAGTTTTGGGACGTTTTCATATTGGAATACATCACTAGAAAGCCAAAAATTATATCTAATTTCCTAGATATTCCGGATTGAGTAAATTAACAGTGAATATTAGGAAATAATTCAGTAGTTACAACATGATTGGCTACAGGCCAGAACTGCCCATGATAGTGCTGTGTGGGTATAGCCATAACTCCCAAACAATAGAGGAACCTCCAGTCAACCATATGCTGGTATATGCTGGTCTGTGACCCACTCATATATTTCCACTTGCCACTGGGGGAGGTCCTGTGTTGAGTGTTGTACATCATTTAGATATATTTTGTGCATACCAATATATATATATATATGCATAATACATAATTAGAGTCGGGTAAAGTCAGGTCGGGTAACGTCAAGTATTATTGCCATTTTTATCATTATATTGTTGTTATTATTATCATCGTTATTATCATTATTATTATCATTGTTATTATCATTATTATTGTCATTATTATTACCGTATTATTTTAATTATTATTGGCATCATTATATAATATATATATATACGGATATAGATATAAATATACATATACACATATATATGTGTATACATATAAATATACGTATACCTATGTGTATATGCATATATAAATATTACATATGCACCTATGTGTATATATGTCTATATATACATGCATTCACATCTACATATATGTATACATATATACATATGGAGACCTATATATGTGACTACATAATTATATATATATATGTGAATACATACTGTATTTAGAGATGACTGCATCACATATTGTAGAGTGGTCCTCCATTTGTCACTGGTAAGTTAACCCATGTGTAGTCTGTTTCACTCTCAGACTTCTTGCAAGGGGCCTAAGCTCTGATACGTTAACACTCAGATTTTAACTAAAAACTGCCAAGGAAAGCTTTCACACCTCAGGTTGCCAATGGTTCTCTGGGCTGCACCTCCACTGGCAGCTGAAATCACTGAGTGTGAATGTGTCAGAGCTTATGCCCTTGGAATAGGTGTGACAGTGGATTGGATTTGGTGTATAAGGGTCTGTGCCACAGTGCACTGCACACATATTTTTGAAGGCACACACTACACAACAGTCAACTTGCTACTTGCAAATGGATTACCATTGTGAAGGATCTGGCACAGTCATCCTTACATTTTGGCACACTGGTAAGTTATTCTTCACATGATATTGCAATATTATGTATACATTATATATAATACATACATATGTATGTGTATATATGCATATATACATATAGATTTGGTCGTAATGCGAAGCATTACGTTTGATGCGAGGAGAGGAAGAGACCCTCCACCGCCCCGGGCTGTCGCGCTGCGCTCACACCTCGCCAGACCCTGCCGCGCCGCCTCCTCCCCCGCCCCCCTCTCGCGCAGCATTCGCGCCTCACCCGACGCCCGCTCCTCACCTTCACTCGCCCTCCCCCGGGCCGGCAGCTTTCACACCTCATCTGCTGTCGCCCGCGCCCCTTCCCTCCCTTATAAGGCCGCCCGCCGGCCTCCCTCAGGCACTCGCCCTCCTGCCGCCTTCCAGACCTCACCTCTCTTCTCCTCCACCCACCCACCCAACTCTCCCTCCTCTAACCCCTTCCCTCTGCGGCGGAGGGCTCCTCGGCACCCCCTCTACCAGAACTCTGACTTTGCTCCTCATGAGCCCCTCCTGCATTATCTCTGCTCCTCATGGGCCCATCACTGTATTGCTCCTCCCGAGCCTGTTTCCTTGCTCCTCATGAGCCCTTCCTTGTTCCTTGCCTGTATATCTGTTCCTCTGTATGCCCTGTTGAGGCGTTAATAAAACGCCTTTTTCCCACCCCCGCTTTCCCTTCTTCCTTTTCGCGCATCAAAAGTATGTGTATGTGTACATGTACATGCATAATCAAAAATAAAATAAATAAAATATAAATGGAATATTATTTAGGGCAATGGCAGTGTTTGGTTAAAATCTGAGTGTGAAAGTGTCAGATCTTAGACCCCTTGCATTGTTGCAATAAGTCTGAATAGTGACACAGACTACATATGGATTAACTTAGCAGTGACAAATGGAGGACCACTCTAACAAATGTGATGCAGTAATCTCTAAATACAATATGTATTTATATGCATATATATATAGTTATGCATATGTATATGTAATGGCCCATGGCCCTCCGACTCTCACTCGCACGCTCACACACGGAAGAACACCAAGATTCAATTAGTGTATGCTTCAACCTGGTTTATTGAACCATCTGCTCTCCGCGGCGTCAGTAGTTGTCTGACCCGCCCCTGACTTGCCAGATCCCACATCGACTCTATAGGTGTGTGTGTGTGGGGGGGGGGGGGGGGGGGGGGGGGGGGGGGGGGGTCAACCATCCGCAGTAGAGGGCAGCCCAGTTGGGGCCTGCCCGGTGGCTACCCGTGCCGCCAACTGGTGCAGTGTAGTGGTACTGCGCTGGTGTACGGCATAGTCTCTGCTGCTACTGCATGGTAGTAGAGCTCATGTACAGACTACTACACATATATATAAATGTATATATATATGTATGTATATATATGTATATGTATGTTAATATATGTGTGTATGTATATGTATGTATATATATGTATATGTATAACATTTATAATAGGCATAGGGTGTTTGTGTTTTGGGGGGGAGGCGGCAGCCTATCGGCGCCGGGAATCCTGGCTTCCCGGCCTCCCGGTGCCGAGACTCCTAGCACCAGGCCTTAATTCAAATAAGTAAAACGTGATAACCAACAATAAAATAAATGAAATATAAATGCAATAATATACAGGGTCAGTTTTTTATTAATGTTGCTGTACCAGCAAGAAATGTCATATTCGTGGGGATTATGCACCAGATAATGTCATGTGCATGTATGTATATGTATGTATGTATATGTATGTATATGTATATTAATGGCTATACCAACACAGTACTATCATGGGCAGTTCTGGCCTGTAACCATATGTTGTAACTACTAAATTATTTCCTAATATTCACCGCTAATTTACTCAATCCGGTCGCAACTAAATGGCCTAGATATATTCAAGAAATTAGATTAAATTTTTTGCTTTCTAGTGATATATTCCAATATGAAAACTTCCCAAAACTCAGTGTGGCACAACCATATTTGTGAACCTGCACACTAATGTTATATAAAATTCGACCTTGGAAATGAACTCGGTGGCCAAATGACCACCATAGCTAAAACGAGGTAAGCTCTCCAACCTGTGTACCAGACAGAGAGCAGTTTTGATTGATTGATTGGTGGTTGCTTTACGCCGTGTCGGCAGCATAGGCCAAATTCACGGTGAGAAATGTTTGTTTTTTTGTTCAAATCATTGCTTTTACATGTAAAAGCAGACAATCAATTATGTGCCAATAGACACTCATTAAATTAGAAAGCTCAATAATATATTTGTGGTCAAGGGAAACAGATTCCCATAGAAAAAGAAAAGGTTTATTAATAATTGATAGAATCTATTTAGTAAACTATATGAGGTGGTACAGTCCAGCTGCCCTCGAAAAGGCTAAAATATTTTCCTGTTTTACCTTAGTTAAAGCCTACAGCTTCTGACTGACACCCAATACATTCAGGGGGAGGTTCCCACTTGAGCAGAAAAGCATGTGTAAGCCACAAGTGGCCAATACGGCAGCGGCTAAGGACCACTTGGTCCCGCCGACCTCCCGCATGAGTCTGTGGTGGGTTTCCCACAGATGGTTTAATTTCTTTAACTTTAATAATGTTTTCAGCCCACTCATGTTGCCATTTGGATTTTATGTGGGTGGCTATTAGTTGTTTCAGATCAGAGTGAGGGATCAGACACGGTTCAAGATCACAGTTCAGGGCCTTCTTCGCAGCCCAATCAGCTTATTCGTTTCCTTGTATGCCGGCATGGCTAGGCACCCAGCATAGGTGGATGTCATACCTATCCGTTGTCAGTTGGTTCATTTTATAAATGATCATTGCTAGAATAGGGTGATTGGTTTTCAGTCCAGCAACAGCCAGGAGGCAAGAGAACGAATCACTGTATATAACATAGTTAGTGTGGTTGGATACCTCGATACACTCCAAAGCGAGAAGGAGTTCTCGGGCTTCTGCAGTGAAAATCGAGCTCTGATCGGGCAAGCGTATGCCAAATTTGTCTCATCGGCAGACTGCCGCAGCAGCTACCCGGCTTTGGTCTTTCGAACCATCAGTGTATATGGAGAAGTGGTCTGCAAAGTGGCCTTAAATCTCTGTATGCAGTCCTTGGTACTCGAGTGGATGTGTTTCAGACTTCCTCAGTTCCGTGAGTCGGAGGATAACTGATGGCTTCCTCAACGACCATGGGGGATGTTCTGGGACTTTGGCATCCCCCAACACATCCAAATCCATGCCCAAGGCCTCCAAATGAGGTTTCATTCGGAGCCTCAGTGGCCGGATGTAATTTGGTCTGGCTTCATACCTGGATTCGTCATGTTGCTCGAATAGAGAGCAGAAGGTGTAGGTATGGTAGATAGAAAGCCCTCTGTGGGTATGTATCAGAGTATAGAGTAGGTGTAGGCATAGTAGGTAGAGAGCACCCTGTGGATGTGTTTAATAGACATAGAGGAGGCATCTGCCCAGTAAATAGAGCTTACTGTGGGTGGGGTTAGAGACAGAGCAGAAGGTGTAGGTAGGGTAGATGGAGAACCAACTGTGGATGTAGGTCAGAAACAGGGAGTAGAATGCGTACATGTGGTACATAGAGAGTCTTGTCTGAGTATTTGTCAGAAACAGGGAGTAGAATGTGTACATGTGGTAGATAGAGAGTCCTCTCTGGGTGTTTGTCCGAAACAGGGAGTAGAATGTATACGTATGGCAGATAGAGTCTTCTCTGGGTGTTTGTCAGAAACTGGGAGTAGAATGTGTACGTGTGGTAGATAGAGAGTCTTCTCCGGGTGTTTGTCAGAAAGAGGGAGTAGAATGTGTAAGTCCAGTAGATAGAGAGTGCACTGTAGATGTGCATAACCCATAGAGAGCTATGTACAGTGGCTAAGATCCACAGTGGGTGAGTGTCAGAGACAGAGGAGAAGGTGTAGGCAGGGTAGATCTATCGAGAGCTTCCTCTGGGCATGTGACTACCGGAAGTGGTGGTGGGTTGCGTGGATGTAGATATGAGAATGGACCCTTCGGTTTGTGACACACGCCAACAGGCCCTTGGTGAGGGCCTGTTGTTCAAAACAAATTGTGATTGATGGAAGCCAGGTTTCAGCCTCTCTTCCTATCCCATCGCTTTCTTTCTCCACTGCAAATGCATCTCGGCGCATTCTCACGGAGCGCCCTGAGGAAATCTCCGGGCGCAGATCGTGCATTTGGGGAAGCCGGAGGCTGGGTGTTGGGGCTGGGGTGGAGTGGAGTGGGGCTCGATGGAAAGGAGAGGGAGAAGGGGACAGGCTGGTGTTGGGGCTGGGGTGGAGTGGGGGGAGGTGGGGAGGAGAGGGAGAAGGGGGCAGGCTGGTGCTGGGGTTGGGGTGGAATGGCGAGGTGGGGAGGAGAGGGAGAAGGGAAGAGGCTTCGTGCTGGGGCTGGGGTGGAGTGGGGCGAGGTGGGGAGGAGAGGGAGAAGGGCAGAGGCTGGGTGATGGGACTGGGGTGGAGTGGGGCGAGGTGAACAGGTGGCTTGGTGGTAGAGTTGGGATTGAGAGGGGCGAGGTGGGGGGAGGGGAGCTGGCTGGGGGAGGGGGATGGGATGTAGTGGGATGAAAAGAGAGGTGGTTGGGTGGTGCGGCCTGGAAGGTAAATAAATGCAGTGCATCTGGTATTTTGAGTGATGTGGCGGTGCAAGGTAACATGGACATCGCAAAGCAGTCAAGGCAGTGTAAACTGGTGTGGGCTGGGCGATGCAGTGTGAGATGGTAAGGACCGGGTGATGCAGTGTGGGCTGATGAGGACCGGGCGAAGCGATGTGAGCTGGTAAGGACAGGGTGACAAAGTGTGAGTTGGCAAGGACTGGTTTATGCATTGTGAGCGGGTACGGAGAGGGAGATGCAGTGTAGGCTGGAAAGGACTGCGTGGGCAGGGCTATGCAGTCTAAGCTAGTAAGGACTGGGCTATGCAGTGTGAACTGGTAAGGACTGGGTGTGCAGTGTGAGCTGGTAAGGACAGGGATATGCAATGTGAGCAAGTAAGGATTGAGTGTGCGGTGTGAGCTGGTATGGACAGGGCTATGCAGTGTGAGCTGGTAAGTACTGGGTGTGCAGTGTGAGCTGGTATGGACAGGGCTAGGCAGTGTGAGCTGGTAAGGACTTGGTGTGCAGGGTAATGACAGGGTGATGCAGTGTGAGCTGGTAAGGACAGGGCTAGGCAATGTGAGCTGGTAAGGATTGGGTGGGCAGGGTGAGGACAGGGTGATGCAGTGTGAGCTGGTAAGGACTGGGCTATCCAGTGTGAGCTGGTAAGGACAGGGCTATGCAGTGTGACCTAGTAAGGACCTCGGTGGGCATGGTACGGACAGGGTGATGCAGTGTGAGCTGGTAAGGACTGGGCTATGCAGTGTGAGCTGGTAAGGATTGGGTGGGCAGGGTGAGCTGGTAAGGAGAGGGCTAGGCAATGTGAGCTGGTAAGGACTGGGTGTGCAGGGTAAGGACAGGGTGATGCAGTGTGAGCTGGTAAGGACTGGGTGTCTAGGGTAAGGACAGGGTGATGCAGTGTGAGCTGGTAAGGACAATACTTGGCAGTGTGAGCTGGTAAGCACTGGGTTGGCAGGGTGATAACATGGTGATGCAGTGTGAGCTGGTAAGGACTGGGCTATGCAGTGTGAGCTGGTAAGCACTGGGTGGGCAGGGTGAGGACAGGGTGATGCAGTGTGGGCTGGTAAGGACTGGGTGGGCAGGGTGAGGGCAGGGTGATGCAGTGTGGGCTGGTAAGGACTGGGTGGGCAGAGTAAGGATAGGGTGATGCAGTGTGAGCTAGTAAGGACAGGACTATGCAGTGCGAGCTGGTAAGGATTTGGTGGGCAGGGTGAGGACAGGGTGATGCAGTGTGAGCTGGTAAGGACTGGGAGGGCATAGTAAGGACAGGGTGATGCAGACCCGGACAGAATGGCATTCAATAGCGGAACAGTGAGAAGTAATGACGCCAATGAGGAACTTTGGAGTGATGGAGGTTAAGTCAAGAGTGCCAGGGCAGACAGGATTGCGGGGCAGTGTGACGTGGTGTGAATGGTACTGTGAGCTGGAAGTGGGGGCAGGAGAGGCAGTTGTGTGCAGACGTTGTATGAAGTGATCAAGCCGGGCAGTGTGGTGAGTGTGGCCCCGGTGTGAATGGAGCGGTCAGCAAGGGAGAGTGCGAGAGGACGCCGGTTGTACATATCACTTACAAGGTGAATATTATGATGAAGCTTCTGCTGTGTGTCGTGGGTGGTCCGATGGGAACAGGGTGTGTGGGAGGGGAGCATTGCTACGGTGTGGATTGAGTGGTGTGACAGTGTGTGTGAGGAGGGCGGGGGAGGGGGCCTGGGGCGAGGGTAAGGATGTGATGGGACATGCATGTGCGGTACTCAGGCAGAGAAGGATGAGTGAGGGGTGCAAGGCAGAGTGCTAACAGACACAGCCTGGTGCTGTACACCGCATAGTGCCTCAGCAGCCGAGGGTGAGGAGGCGGCGACGGCCCGACGAAAGTGTTGTATACCAGACATCATTAGCAGCGGATGGATTAAGTGCTACTTGAAAGACAACGGCTAAAATCCTGCACTACTTCCTCTGGCAAATAGCCGCCGCAGAGAACCCGGGCAGCCTCCATCTCCGCCACAGCCACTGCCGGGTTTGTGTACTCGTTATCATTAACCCCCCGGCCTAATTAAGGTGCTGAAATCGGAACGGTCTCATGGTGGCCAGATATATATATATATATATGTATATATATATATATATTCCGTCTTTGCCCGCCCCTTACCGCTCCCATGTAATTGGTGGGAGTCGCCGTCATTACAACAGTAAAATACTGGGTGTACTGCGACCGAATGACCTCTCCGAAAGTTGCAGAAAGTATTTGCAGAACCAGCATCTGACAGCTGTGGGCAGCTCTGAGAAGCTTCTACTAACTACTACTGGCTTCTACTAGTTTCGACTAGCTTCTACTACCTTCTAGCTTCTACTAAATTCTACTAGTTTCTACTAGCTTCTACTAGATTCTACTATCTTTTACTAGTTTCTACTAGCTTCTAGTAGTTTCTACTAGCTAATACTAGTTTCTACTAGGTTTTACTAGGTTTTACTAGGTTCTACTAGCTTCTACTAGTTTCTACTAGGTTCTACTAGCTTGTACTAGCTTCTACTAGCTTATACTAGCTTCCACTAGTTTCTACTAGTTTCTACTAGCTTGTACTACCGTCTACTCAGTTCTACTAGGTTCCACTAGCTTCTACTAGTTTCTATTAGTTTCGACTAGTTTCTACTAGCTTCTACTACTTTCCACTAGCTTCTGTAATGTATCTGATTATACGAACACCCCCACCGCATTACCACATGACGTCACAAGGATCAATTCTAAATAAAGTCAGTTACATTACAGAACTCACGGTGTTAACACGTCTTTTACATGGTGTCAGATATTACGGGATAATCTGTTCGACATGGCGCTCACAGGATTAAAACCCCCAGGGCCGTTAAATTTAGACAAGAAAATGGCCATTCATTGGCGGACGTGGTTTCAAGCATTTGAGATATACTCGACAGCTGTGGGTGTGTCGAGTAAATCGGAGAAGGTCCGGTGCTGCGTGTTTCTGCATGTAGCAGGCACTGAGGCCCAGAAGATCCACAGGACATTTGAATTCGATCCTTCGGAAAAGGACAAAATAACACCGTTAATTGCCGCCTTCACTAACTATTGCGAGGGCAAGACCAATATAACAGTTTGTAAACGTGCCGGCTGGTGGTGTGGGTGGTGTGGACAAGTCAAATGAAAGCACTACAGGTAATGAAGGAAACAGGTTAAGAGTGGAAAGTAAGAGAATGAGACTCTTCAATTTATTGACTTATATAGGTTTTTAGAATTCAAGATGGCCGTGGTCACATGACTCCATTCATCAATCACAGTACAATGCAGTGGTCACATGACTCAATCCTCCAATCAGAGTACAATGCAGGGGTCAATGATCATAACAATACCATGTGGGGGGGAGGGGGCATGTGAGGTGACTCTTCCAAAGAGTGTTCCTAGCAAATCCGGGAAGTGACACTCCCTCCAAAGACTATTCAATTATACAAATTCTATACCTAATGAATAATAGTTTTCCCACTTCACACATCCTCCATATGCCTTTGGGTTTTTATATATTAACATTTATCATTATATAGACAGTTTGTAATTTATTATAGTAACTTCTCCTCGGTTCACATGTATTATATCGGACAATTTTACAATGTACTCCGCCCCTCCACTTCTTACCACCTGCCCAGCAGCGTAGAAAGAAGTGCACAGTACTACGTTGCAGTTATATCACTTTTATCTTTTTATATCTTCTATCAACCTAAATAATAAATTGAGTCTGAAATAGTCGCGCTAATAGATAAGGTATATGTGACTTTTGGGTTTATATCTGGAAGAGGTACACGTGAAGGGATTTTCAATATGAGAATGATTTGTGAACGTTATTGTGAAGTGAACCAGGATGTCTATGCCTGCTTTATTGACTATGAGAAGGCCTTCGACCGAGTCAATCATGAACTGTTAATCAAATGTTTACAAGATATTGGTGTCAATGGCAAAGACATTAAACTAATTGTGAACTTATACTGGACACAACGTGCATTTATAAAAATGGAGCAGGGCCTATCGGATGAAGTTATGATTAAACGAGGAGTTCGACAGGGGTGTGTATTGTCACCATGTCTATTTAACCTGTACACAGAGATGATTTTCAGACACATTGAAGATTGCAAGGGAGTGACAATAGGTGGCATGAACATCAACAATCTTAGATATGCCGATGACAGTGTAATACTAGCAGACAGTGAGAAAAACCTACAAGATATAGTGAATAGAATCAATAAAGCTGGAATACTATTCAACATGAAGATGAATGCCAGGAAGACCAAAACAATGGTTATAAGTAAAAAGACAGATAAACCAAACGTCAATATAATCATAGATGGCACAAACATAGAACAAGTATCCGAATTCATATATCTCGGACAAAAGATTACAAATGATGGGAGATGTGAGGAAGAAATTAAAAGAAGGATAACAATAGCCCGAACAACATTCTCCAAAATGTATAGAGTGTTAACATCAAGTAAGATATTAATACAAACAAGGAAGCGTATTCTTCAGTGTTATGTGTGGTCTACTCTAATGTATGGGGCAGAGACATGGACAATCTCTAAGAAAATGTACAAACGTTTAGCAGCATTTGAGATGTGGACTTATCGAAGGATGATGAAAATATCATGGACAAAGAAGATCACCAACAAAGAAGTTCTCAGAAAAATTAAAAATAAGAAAAGCTTGTTTGCCACTATACAGACAAAGAAACTTATTTATTTTGGCCACATCATTCGTCAGAGTTCAATATACCGTACATTGTTGGAAGGGAAGGTGAATGGCAGCAGAGGGAGAGGGAGACCAAGAACATCATGGTTTACAAATATTTCACAGTGGACAGGCTTGAATTATTCAGTCTATCAGAACAGCACAACATCGGGACAAGTGGAGAACCATTGCATCCAACCCTCGACTAGAGGATGGAACTATTGATTGATTGATTGATGTGACTTTGAGAGCAACAAAAACATTTTTCGAAAAATTTTCTTTTTCTCTTTTTTTCTTTTTCCTCTTTTAATGGTATTTAAAACATAATGTTTTATTTTATTTTTATAATTTAAATTTTAACTACGTTTTAAGTCTTATTTTACTCCTCTGATAACTTATATGATGTCTTAAGAAGCATACGATTCATTTGCCATCATTTTTAGCTTATTCCGAGCATTTTTTAGTTTTGTGACGGTTTAGAGGTCGTTCTGCAACGATTCTAAGGCACACTCCAGTCACTTAGCATCGATCTTACATTAGTGCTTAATCGGATTTGGTATTTGCTGTCAACCATTCCACATCGATACGCTGGTACAAGGCATTTTGTTTTACTGAATGCTAAACTTGTAGAAGACCTGGGACGTCAATGGTAGACGCGTGGTTGCTCGACAGGTCTCCATAGGAATAACATTGCGGAACTCAAGTCAATGCGAAAACAAGGCCTAAGCGGTTTGAATCGATGACCTAGTTTCAGGAACTATTTTCTTGCAAATCTAGACCAAAGACTTCGATTTCACCAATTTTAAGTCGTTTTATCCCGAAATAATGGCAAAAGATGAATCAATATGTGTTTTTGTAGCTCCTGTACAAGAATAAAGCATCAATTATCAGTATTAACAAATATAATCACGTCAACAGAAATTCAATATACGATAGCGTAACTTGGCGGCATAATGTAAACAAAGCAATGACAGTGGTTCTTTTTGAACTTCAAAACCATAATACTTATCTATATCATTAAATAATGATAGATCTACATGCTTTTGCTCAAGTTTAACGTATTGAATAGTAATGTTAGAATGTTCTGTATTTGCTGACGTCGATCTTTGATTCTAAGGCGTTTCTTTGAGGAAACGGCGAATTGATATTGAATATAAGTGTCTCTGCGTGAGTTCTATGTGAACTCGTCCGTCTTCGTTGCTTAATATCACCAACACGATCCAGTCACTAGCAGCATATGCGTTAGTTCTACCCGAACTCAGCATTGTCCATCGCATTGCTGTAGCGAAATCCTCGACTCAGTCACATATGCCAAAGTTCCTGCCGAACTCTGTTGCGAACATATTGACGATCAGCAAAGTACAGTTATCCACAACTGCTACGCGTTGATATTGCTGCTTACGAAGTCAATCGAATGTCAATGTTATTGTTGCAATCTTCTCGAAGACTAATGGAAGCACTGGTCAGCATATGCTTTAGTTCTCGTCGTGAATCTAGCATTGTTCCTCATACTGCTGAAGCGAAATCATTGACTCAGTCACATATGCCAAAGTTCCTACCGAACTCTGTTGCGAACATAGTGACCATCAGTATATGCTGCAGCTCCTCGCACACTGAAAATAGTTGACTGTCTTTACTGATGTCAATGTTTCGGGTCTGGTGATCCTATAGTTCGTAGAAGGCAACGGATGACTTCTTTCTTCTTTTACATAGAAATCACTGATACAATATATCAATTCTACTTCTATATTCAATAAAATTATTTCGAGTATTTTAAAATTTAAAATTTAAATTTATAACATTATAGATTATTTCTTATGATTCTGTAAAGGAATATAGTTTTTGCTATTTTTGTAAGTCATGATCATTAATATGTTCCCATAACATGAATAATGTCAATTATATACATCTCCAGTACAAAGATCATTAATATGTCTCCTCAACATGAATAATTGAAATAACACAAGACCGACGTAATATATATTGGCCTTTTATTACCGTGGTTCTTAATGTAACATAACAGATTTCAAGAGGTGATTGAGTCTTAGAGATAATTTGAGGCTTACAGAACTTGACCCATGAGCTATCTTACAGCTTGGGTGGGTGGGATGGTAAAAATGATCCCGTAGTATAGGTGTTGAAGGAACCGCAGCCAAGGTTGAAGTGCGCTGAGAGGCAGGCCAGTCTGTTATTTAAATAGCCAAGCATCAGACCTGTCTAGACGGTGTCTAGACAATCTATTAATAGAATCCTTCTGCTTCTTTGTATCGAAAGGCAGACGTCGTTCTCGCGCATTCAATTACCCATGTTCTCATAACATGTACAATTGAAATAACACAAGACCGACGTATTATATATTGGCCTTTTATTACCGTGGTTCTTAATGTAACATAACAGATTTCAAGAGGTGATTGAGTCTTAGAGATAATTTGAGGCTTACAAAACTTGACCAAAATTTTATCTAGAGTTCTGGTAGCCGAAGATATAGTCTCTTAGCAGATATGTGTGTAGGGCCTCATAGGTCCAGTTGTTAACTAGCGGTATTTTACACACTAGAATCTTAATAGGAAATAGAACCCTAACTTCTGTGTGTGGAGGCCGGAAAGCACTAATGTAGATATTACTCAAGCGATGATCCGCTTCCTGTATCTGCTTACTATATCTGCTTACTATATCCGCTTACTATATATGTTCCAAGAAATATCAACCCCACAGAAATTAAGTGTGGTAAAGTCTAGTAGGGAGGGGTGGCTGGCTCCTCCTGCTGTGCTGTCTCCAGGTCATCTGCCTGCCACACCCCCTGCCCAGCTCTTTTATTCAGATTCAACACATTCAAAATACAGGTACACAGTTGCTGGGAGTCTCCTCAGTCAGAGAGTGTCACATGGCATTTCATTGGCTGAACCCCTCCAGTCAGTGGTGGGGGGTGGGGTGGGGGGCCAACCCACCCACCCCAAGTCAGATACATATTTTTCCATCAAGTTCACCAATTACACTTATATGGGAATATCAACCCTGTTTATATTTACATAACACCTGTGGTCACCAGTCCCTTAGATTGGGACAACTCCAAAATAGTAGGAGTTTCTACATGCCTTACTTTGAGAATTACATATTTTATCATCTTTAGTTCAGCAAACTGCCACCAGGTGGGGCAGGGAGGGCTCACCACACACACAGACACACACACACACTCCTCCTCCCACCTCCAGCCTGACACCTGGCTTTGGCAGGTCCTGCAAACACTCACACACACACACACACAACCCCCATGCATTGTCACCTGTGTGCTAACACTCCCTCAGATACTGGCATCTGTAAGTCATACCATAACAATAACAGGCACACAGAACTTAATTATTGACTTAATTATTATACCCATTCTGTGGCATTCTTCACAGACTATTTGTCTGGGTGAAGAAACCAGTCTGTATCAACTGTATATGCTGCCCTTAGTTTCAGCATTTGCCTCCTTTCATACAATATATAATACCAACATACTTCAATTCAGTAATACATGTAAATATACCAATACAGTCATAATTTTCCAGAGTTCTTATCTCCAGTGGTTATATTTGATGTAGAACCATAGAACAATCTGATATTAATTATCACTTCACTTAATATACATAATCTACCATGGTTTCACAACTTGGTTTGAATATTATGCACATGTATTTAGCAACATGATAGAATGAATTAGGTATTATTAGAGAGGTTTTATAGTGGTACTTATATAATTTGAATATTATTATAATGACTTTATAGAAATAACTGGATGATTTAAATATGATTAAAACAGTTTTCTCAATGCTTCACATATGAGTTTTATGAAAAGGGGATATTTTAGAATTTATTTAAACTATTATTTATTTATGAACCGGACCTAAAAAGTCGGAATATTTTACAGGCTACTAACCATACCAACCAATTATCTATCTGCTACTGAAATGCAGGCAATCAAATAACTGATCAGCAGCTACTGTGTGGTAAGATAAGCCCAACACTACAACTGGCCAGCATTGAAAACAAGCCTGGGTACCCGGGCTTATATGCTCATCATCATGCTGGCGGTCGCGATGCGACAAAGACTGCTTTCATTACTTGACTGCTGCTCTCCATTTAGCTCTCTGCTGTGAGAGTTGCATCCATGAGTCGGTCTTACTGTCTCTCAGCTTCAGGTTTCTCTTGATGGTATCCTTGAACCGAAGATGAGGGCGACCTCTCTTTCTGTAACCAGAAGAAAGTTGAGAATAGAGGATCTGCTTCGGTAGCCTGTCTGATGACATCCTCATGAGGTGTCCAGTCCATCGGAGATTCTTTTTGATCAGAAGATCTTCCATAGATGGCAGCCCCGTCCGTTTGAGTATTTCCTTATTTTTCACTTTGTCCTTCCAGGTTAGCCTCATGATTGAACGCAGATGTCGCATCATGACGGCATGCAGCTTTTTCACCTGTCGTCTGTACACTGTCCAGGCCTCGGCTCCATATAGTAGGGTGGATAGCACGATTGCATGGTAGATCTAGCCTTTGACCAGAATGGACACATGGTGGTTGTTCCAGTCTCTGGCATAGTCAGCCGAAAGATGCGCTAGCCTTGGCCATCCTCCTCTGTATTTCAGCATCAATGCATCCATCACTTGATATAGTGCTTCCAAGGTAGGTGAATTCCGGAACAGAGTTCAGCTTGTTTCCCTCAACCATGATCTCCTCCTCTCGGGTTCTTGTAGAGTTGGGTTGGTACAGCACCTCCATCCTCTTGATGTTAATCTTCAGGCCAAACTTCTTTGATGAATCGGAGAAAGCATCCACTATTTTCTGGATCTCTTCAGCAGAGTGGGCAACCAGTGCACTGTCATCTGCGAATAGCAGCTCTCTCACCAGTATCCAAGTAGTCTTGGTCTTCGCTCTGAAATGTGCGACATTGAATAGGTCAGCGCTCTGTCTGGATTGTATATAGATGCCATCCCCCATGTCTCAGAAAGCCTCGTCGAGCATTGCTGATAGGAAGATGGATAAGAACATGGGGGCCAGTACACTACCTTGCTTGACCCCATTGGTAGCCCCAAACGATTCCGAGACTTCCCCTCCAACACTAACGTTCGCCACATTTCATGAAAGCTGCCTGCAAAAGTGTTGAAGTTCAAGTTACCAGCGGCACTCTCTCGGGGAGCAAATAGAGGTTTCACACCGGCAAGAACATGTAAAGACAGGCGCAACAAATGCTATGGACAGTATAAATACATCCTCAATACAAAAAAAAAGAAAAAAAAGAAGCCTGCACTCTACCGATTGGGCCACCACGTCCGGGCATATATATATATTTATGCATATATATTTATATATGGTTAATATAGACATATATATCTATAATGCTTAAATATATATATATATATATATATATATATATAAACATATAAGCATCATGTCTTATTCATAGATAAGATATGATGATAATTCTTACCACAACATCTCTGTACCGATGCATATCATCTCTCCAAATAACCACACCCAAACACGTGGGCAATGCGGTGACATCAGTTCAAGTATCTCGCATTAAATGTGCTGATGGTGTAACACAAAGGCTTCGCGGGGCGGACTGTGCGTGAACTTCCCGTCTAGTCTACCTGCCGCTGGTTGTTTCCGACCGGCGAGTCTGTAGTGTTAGTCAATGGGAGCTGACAGATACCGAGCCCCGAAAGCTAGTTTCCGGCGTGGCCCCTATGCACCACTGACGGGTATAAGGACCTGCCCACCTGCTCATGACACCTCTTGTTCACAATTGTCCAGCTGTGCTTGGGCAATTTTCCGCCGGAAGGGTAGCTGGGTAGATTAACCTTTTGCTAACCTATCCAGCCCGTTGACAATATATATATATATATATATATATAGCATATCTGCAGTTGGCTAACTGGACCGGACTGGAGAATTGTCAGTATGCTTGTGGTAGCGACACTTTTACAACTTTTCTTTTGCCCAGAATTATAGTGTCATCATCGCAACTCGTTATGACTTAATTGTTGAACGAGTCAAAACACAGGAAAACAGAGCAGCAGTAGACAACCCGACTACCGACTCCCGACACGCAACTAGTTGACCATATATAAGTACAATCTCCTTGCTCAGAATGTATTTCTTGATAGTTGTCTGTGCCATGGGACTTCTTGCCACTGTGTGCCACTTAAAACAATTTACGCAACTAGAATATATGTGTCAACCATATTTGGATATTTGATTCTTTATGACCAGTAGCCGTTCATTTGTGGGAAACCCTTTTGGAGTAAAACCAGATATGTCCCTGGCTAGGGTCTGAAATGTCCTCCTTTTGAGTCTAAAACAACAGTGGCCCCTCCTAGCGGGAGTTCCCAGCAACAAATGTTACTGGCCAGTGCATCGTTTAGTTAGATTACACACCTTCTCCATTAGATTGCCACTGGGTGGGCGCTTAGCATGGCCAAACAAGTCTACATCATTTCACCTTAGAATACTAGTTCCTGAAGGAAACCATCTCCCCAAGCCACTCACTGGCCCCGGTGAACGAATGAGTAGAGCGCAGGCTACCCGTGCGGAAGGTCGGGAGTTGGAATCCGGGCCGAGTCAAACTAAACATTATAAAATTGATACTTAGCGTATCACTCCATAGCCTGCCACTTGGCATTATTAGGATAGGACAAGGACTGGTTATCTCAGTATCAGGATAATGTGACTGAGTGGGATATCAGGTCATGGTCCTCACAGCCTGATTTCTCAGTGGGGCAGCACTAAAGAGTCACCATGAGTGTGCACTCTCACAAGGCAGTATCTGTCCTGATATGACCTTAGATGTTGCCAGGACGTGCACCAATCAACGATCAAATCCTGGCCGATATTCTACAAGATATGATTACAAACAAGTGACAGAAGAGTTATCACCCAGCCTATCTATCCCGGATGTTTAATGTAATCTGTCAGCTACTACTATCCACAGCACTCTTCCACCTCATCCCCCCTCCCCCCCTCAACACTCCCTCACCCTCAGTCAACCCGTAGTCCCCCTTCCCGGATCAACCTCCCCCCATTTCCACTCCAGACCCTGCCCTCCATGACGAGACGGGATGGCCGAATGAGTTGAACGTTCGTCTCCTGTCTTTGGTAGATTATGGGATTCGAACCCACATGTTCGAACCCGGGTAGAGTCAAACCGATGACTTCGCAATTGATACTTGTCATCTCCTAGCCAGGTGCTCTTCATTATTAGGATAGGGGAGCAAGGACGGATTGGGTCAGTGTCAGGATAATGCGACTGAGCAGGATATCGAGGCATGATGCCAGCAGCGTGATTTCCCAGAGGGCCAGCACTATAAAGTCGCCATGAGTACGCACTGTCACAAGTCGGTACCCATCCTCATATGATCTTAGATGTTGCTAGGACGTAAAACTCCAACAACCAACCATCCCCCAAACAACACACCCTCAGGCGACCTTTACCCCCCCCCCCATCCCCAAACCCCATTTCTACTCCTCGCCCTGCCCTCCACACGACCTCCGCACCCCCCCCCCCCCACCCCCACCCCCACCCCACCCCAACCCCCTCATCCCACACAGACTCAGTCTCCTCAAACTCAAAGGTGCTCTAAAAGCTTCACTTTGATCCCACATTTCTTACTGGATGTCAATGGAGTACCTCATCCCCTGGAGGGGCCTTGGGCGCCGCCGGTCCATGGAGCCGAGTTCACGTGTAAAAGAGTGAGAACTGATAGGAAGACGTCCCCTGGCGGCGAGGCGCCGCGGCCCCTCAGTGATAAACTCGACGGCAATGGTCGTCGCCTCACACAGCTGCCGGGCAAAATTACGGGTTTTTGAGCGATATGGCGACTATATATAGAGGCGTGGTCATTGAGTTGAATACCTGTCTGTGCAACGCGAGTCTGCCCATGCATGGACACGTGTATCCAGTTGAAAGTGTGGTTGGGTTGATTTGTTATTTTGTTTTAAGTTTCTATCAATACCTAAGGTCATATTATTAGGATGGGTACCGACTTGTTGGTTGGGTGGTTGTTGGAATTTTACGCCCTGGCGACATGATCAACATGGGTACTAACTTGTGACAGGGTGCACTCATGATACTTATATAAACTTAGAGAAATTGAACCATCTGTGGGAAAGCCACCACAGACTCATGCGGGAGGTCGGCGGGACCAAGTGGTCCTTAGCCACTGCCGTATTGGCCACTCGTGGCTTAAACATGCTTTTCTGCTCAAGGGGGAACCTACCCCTGAATGTATTGGGTGTCAGTCCCCGCTGACAATCAAACACATTTGACTAAGTTGCGTTGATTTTTTGGCCATGCACCAACGGTTCTACACGGCAGACACTATGCATGACCTTTTTACTAAGGTAAAAGAGGAAAACATTTTAGCCTTTTTGAGGGCAGCTGGACTGCACCGCCTCATATAGTTTACTAAATAGATTCTATCAATTACTAATAAAACATTTCTTTTTCAATGGGAATTTGTTTCCCTTGACCACAAATATATGATTGTGAGCTTTCTAATTTAATGAGTGTCTATTGGCACATAAATGATTGTCTGCTTTTGCATGTAAAAGCGATGGTTTGAACAAAAAACAAACATTTCTCGCCGTGAATATGGCCTATGCTGCCGACACGGCGTAACACAACCACCAATCAATCAATCAATATTTTATAGAACTATTACGTATCCCAAGTAATTTTCAAAAATAGTTTTGAGTGTGATTTAATGGATTTCACCTGTTAATATATTGAATTTGAAATAAAATGACACTTCATTCGTGAAAATCGCTCTAATATTAAATAAGATGTGAACTTTTATAGCTTGTTACTTAATGGGGGACCTCCGAATTTTTAGTTCAAATTTCTGCCGTTCGCGTCGCCACTGAACTAGTGGTCCTAAATAGCACACTGTAACACTGCAAATTCAATGGCTATGAGCAACCTTCATACAGAAGAAGTCAAATATATCTAAAACCACACCACCTGGAGACAAACCGACTGGTACACATATAGAAAACATATTCAACGAATAGGTTATATTAAATTTATACGGTTAGGGTTCTGCATTTCTATTAATTTTGAATAAAATAAACATGTTGCACTGCGCATACCGACACACTCAAAGCATTGTCAATGGTTGTTTAGGCCCACTACTACGGACGCCCCACCAAGTGTCGGAAAATGAACTATGCCACATGTCCCCCATTGGTCCCACCCAGATCGGAATGGCGAAATCTTTGTACCATACATCAAGATGTTTGAATGATTCAGAAATTGTGAAATGTAGCTATCAGCATGCTGCTACTGATAGGCTTTGCGTTGACACCGCATTATTCTTCATCGGAATCGTTTATATCATATAATTATACATTTATACAAGGATATACACCCTCTCACCCAACTCGTCCCTCTCCCCATAACCTGATAGAACAACCCCACCATAGTGCATTGTATCATCACCCCTCAACGAATACCTTCCCTCTAACTTGGGGTTCTCGATGAGGCTCAAGATAAATTGTCGCGTAGTGTTAGACAACATTTGGTATGTAGGTTGTTGGAGGTTTACATCCTGCAATATCTAAGGTCATATCAGGACGGGTACCGACTTGTGACAGTGCACACTCATGGTGACAGTGCACACTCATGGTGACTTTATAATGCTGCCCCACTGGGAAATCTGGCCACTGGCACCCTGACCCGATATCCCACTCAATCACATTATCTTGACAGTGAGCTTCCCAGCCCTTTCCCTATCCTATTGTAAAATATTCTGATTCACGGCATCGGGGGGAATGCAAATGTTCTATTACTAAACAGGTGTATGTGACCAAGCGCATGTATGTATATATATGTAAGGGCTGGTGGTGCCTGAGTGGGATGTAAATAGACACAGTGGTGCTAGCAGGGCTAGGTGTAACCGCACTCAGGGCCTACCCCCTCCCCCTCTGCTGGGTAGGATCACCACACTCAGGGTCAAGGTTGGTGGTGGCCATGGGGCACCATAGATAAAAGATTCATCCAGTACTTGTAGTACACGGGTGAAGACCAGGCTTATATATATACGGGCGAAAATAGCGTTAGTATGGAACAAGAAGTAGAATGCCTGGCACCAGTGTCAAATGGTTACTTATATCAGAACAGAGTTGGTGAAATGGGAGAGAATGCAAAAAGACAAGCTGGCGGCCAGAGAATGCCGTCGATTTCACTTTTAAATTGCATTAAAGTCTATGTTTTATTATATTTTCCAACTCAAAAGTAGCGGGTAAACATGAAGACATATACAAAGAATAAATGCTGCTTCTTAGATTGTGAAATTAGGGTCTCAGAAAGACTCATTTCATTAGCCCGATTTTTCGACCGTTGTTATATTAGGCTGGTTTTCACCCCTGTACTGGAAGTCCGGGGTGAATATTTTATCTAGTGGCCACACAGCTTGGTGGTGGTGGGAAGACCACTGGGAGCCATTGGGATTTGTAGGGCCAAGACTGCTACCATATAAATAATAACCCAGAGGGCTTGACTCTCTCTCTTCCTTTACAATATATACTGTTCCTTTCTCATTGTCTGTATTGATTTCACTATAGCCTGCCTACACAACCACAGATTGGAGTCCTAGTCTTTACATAATTGGTGACCACGACGAGTGGTGAATCTATTAGTTGAGTAGCCGATTCAACTTTACACTATTATTAATGTCGAGTGCCAGACGAGGAACCAACAAGTATCCATTTTATAAATCATTGGGTTGACTCAACCGGGAACCAAACTCCCGATCTCCTGCACGCGAGGCCCGCGCTCTACCGATCCGGACACCGCGCCCAGCACGCAGCATTTAGTTAACCGTGTCCACAACTGCACCATGTTGTGCCTTATATATATTTGTGTTCTTGGTAAATAGTTTCATTCTTGAGAACAATGCATTTGTCAGCGACGAGGCACTGATCGTACCAAGCACTAAGTAGACAAATCCTCCCAGCTCCGTCACCCTGCTACGACAATAAAAAGAATAAGAATTGGCAATTATCCAAAGGATACTGGCTATTAAGGCATACTTTTAATCAGAAGCCCGATCCAAGCTCATCGTCGAGTGATTTGTTTTGGTTATTTTTGTACATTAGTTGATTAAGGAGTCGAAATTTCAATCGCGGACAATCCTAGTATTGCTGAGTGCCAGGCTAGGTAACGAGGAGTCTCAATTTTTAACTCATTACCTTGACTGGGACAGGGTTCGAACCCGCGTGTTCGAATACCACAAAATACCAGAATGGGAGGCAGACGCTGAACTCATTTGGCCCGCACATATATTTTGAGTCTTCATCTAGTGTCAAGCCAACAATATAGAACTGGATATGATCAATCTGGGCCCATATTCACGACGCGGTGTTAGCTTACACTTGGTGTGTTTGCGCTAACACCACTCCTTGCGTACTGAGTTTTCGCCGCTAACCCAGAAATCCCGGCCAAAACCAGTTTTGGCTCGCTAACACGGCATCATGAATATGGCCCCAGGTGTACCCTATCTCAGAGACGCCAAACCTGGCATGGCATGGGAATTGTGTGTAGCACAATTTGATGATGGCTCAGCAGGATATTGAACCTTTCACCCCACGTTTATTTGGACATATAGCATGACCTCTAACCTCATTGTATTGAGCAGAACAAGTATTACCCCCCCTCCCGATCCCCTCCTGCCCCTCGTGCCCCTCATGCCCCTCTTGCCTCTCCATGTGTCAAAGTATAATGTGGGTCATGAGGTCTGAGGCACAATGTGGTATATAGCTCTTGATTTGCCTCAAAAACACCCTCTCCAATTCTCCCACATAAAGCGACCAGATAAGACAATCCAATATTTCAGTTTCCTTCTTGGGTTGACGGCTGCATGGTTATTTTTACTTGTTTGTTGATTGGAATTTTCAATCCTGGGAACATTTAAAGCTGCACAGTCCGAGGAAGCATCAACCTTTCAAAACGAAAACGATTATCTAGATTTGATTCTACATATCTAACTTAGATACTGAGGCAATACACGATTTCTGTGACGCATGCGCAGAGCGTAATCCGCACTGGACGTATGGGTCATTGCATCTGTCACCAGAGGCGCCTTGTGTATCGGCAATTGCTATAAGGCAGGAGTCGATACACACATGGTCATTTATGAACTGCCAGAAGCGCTTACTTTAAGTAGTAATATAAATAGATTTAACAGTTTATTATAAGAGTCAGGGTGGCACTAAGAAAGAATAGTAGTTTGATAAGTATAAGTGCCAACCCTCCAACTCTCGCACCATCGCCAACCTTGATCCACTAGAAAATAACACAGTGACACACTGTTGACCCAAAAACATGAGTGTTGTTGCCTATCACCAGGTGTCATACTAGTTAAGGAAATCGGGTATTATTAAGCATTTATTGCCACATAGAAGGGAATACTGAGTACATTTAATAGAACCTGTTACTTCAGAATTTTGGCCTGCTTGCCAAATTAATGTAGCGAGTTTGCACTTTAGTTAGCCATTTAAAATACATGTTATTTCAAACTAAAGTAAGGTAGATCATACCACTCAATTTAATTCTTCATCCCAGGAAATAACAGAACCCCAAAACCATCGGAGGATGCAACGTTAAAGTCATATCAGGATAGGTCCCGAGTTGTGACAATGCGCACTCAGGGTGACTTTATAGTGCTGTCCCACTGGGAGACCAGGCCACTGACACATGCCCCGATACAGTGACTGGTGCTGTACATTATACAGCAGGAACCACTCCCTTAATTCTACAGGATCGGTGCTGTGACTAATACAGCACTGACCAAACTTAGATTATTTAGACTGTCAATTCAAATAGTAAGATGGCTGGAAGACCAGTGCTCAGGCGCTGACAAATGTCATATTCAGATGAATAAATACTTTACCAAAACAAAAAATATCCCACTTAGTCACATTATCCTGACACTGAGCTATCCAGTCCTTGCCCTACAATAGTAATGCCGAGCACCAGGCTAGGACAAGTATCACTTTTGTATGTAATTTGTTTGACTCGACCAGGATTCGAACTCTCGAGCTTCAGCTGGTTATTTAGCAATTCCCTACACCACTTTTGCCTTCCCTCATTTATTTATTTATTTATTTGTGCTTTCATATTGACCTAGTTTCCCCCTGAACTCCGCCACTACCCAAGGAACCCAGCCAGCACATTTGTTTGTGAGGGTTGTTTATTCACTTCT
Source organism: Branchipolynoe longqiensis (assembly GCA_030323885.1). Classification (NCBI taxonomy): domain Eukaryota; kingdom Metazoa; phylum Annelida; class Polychaeta; order Phyllodocida; family Polynoidae; genus Branchipolynoe; species Branchipolynoe longqiensis. Next base: position 177,460,230 of record CM059186.1, read on the forward strand.
TTAGTGCGTCAGCAAATCATAGTAACTTAAATACACGAACACAAACGATATAATATAATTCAATCGATCATGTCCAGATCGTTCCATGCAGCCTACCCTGTTTACATAACATCGTGGCCTGCCTTATGACCATTATATTGATAAAAGTGATTAGATGTTTGCCTTCTTTGTTTGTTGTTTTATATCCTTGCAACAAAGAGGTCATACCAGGATGGGTACCGCCTCGTGACAATGCACACTCATAAGGACGTTATAGTGCTGCCCCAGTGGGAGACCACATTGCTGCCACCATGACTTGACATCCCACACATTATCCTGATACTGTGCAAACCAGTCCTTGTCATACCCTATTAATCTTGAGTGCCAGGCTAGGTAGTGACAAGTATAAATTGACAAGTATAAATTGTATAAGTCATTGGTTTTAGCCAGCTGAGATTCGAACTCCCGACATTCCGCACAGGAAGCCTGCACTCTACCGATTAGCTCAGCGCGTCCGGTATACCAACATAACATTGTATATATCTGGAAGTAATTACAAACTTGCACCGGTACGGGGTCTTTTTTATGTTGCTTATTTATTTTTAAAACGACGAGTTTTTGTTGTTACATGACGTTTTGGGAGTCTTGACTCACCTCTCCATTCACCCCTAAGGAAGTTGGCAGACAGAGCTTCCTGAAGATTCAGGACAACGATTTATCTACATTAAGGTACACAAAGCCAGGGGTACACCATCAACTACAATTACTCAGCTACCCACCCCACGGGACTAAATGGTTTTGTGAAGAAGGAAAGATAGCCTGGTTGTTAGTCTGAGCGCATCTTGCTGAGGTGCCTCCCCCAAACCCCACCCCTCCCCTTGCTTCTCTTTGTTTAGTCTTCTAACAACAGATCATTATTTAGAACTGATGGAGGTAAATATTATTGTTCAAGTTGGTTGTTGGAGTTTCACATCCTGCCAACATCTAAGGTCATATCAGGGCGGGTACCGACTTGTGACAGTGCACACTCATGCTGATGTTATAATGCTACCCCATTGGGAGACCAGGCCATCAGCACTTTGACCTGATATCCCACTCAGTCACATTATCCTGACAACTGAACCAACCACTCCTTGCCCTATCATAATAATGCCGAGTGCCCGGCAAACAAGCGACAAGACAGTATTAATTGTTACCTCACTGGTTTGACTCAACCATGGTTCGAACCAGTGGGTTCGATTCCCACGATCTCGCTGGTTTATTCCATCAAGGATACTGCTGGCGTTTGGTGCAGCAATCGACAAGTGTGCAATGCAATACACAAATCTGCTGAGGCAACAGTCTCCTAAATGCCGAGCTCTAACTGCACTCGGGAGCATAGCAGTTCTACGTACTGATCCTGGCGGTGACTGGCTGCGATCGTACAATTAGGGCGTTTTTTGTGTTCTTCTCATAGCGATACCGCTAGCAGGAGACCTTGCCAGCTTCCGTGTTCAGTATCCACGTTCTCATTGTATCAGCTGGCATCAAGGTGATGTTGACGCCACCGTAACTGGAACAGTGTCGGCCCTGGCGCATTTTCCTTTTAAATTCATGCAGATCACGTTACTAATACCATACTTTTGAGCTTCTTCCATATTTTATTTAGATAAATTTAGTAACTGTTATCATCATAATACACTTTACTTAATCTGATTTAAAATGGCTGGTGGGGTTGTCAAACAACGCTAGTGACAGTGATTGGTCATCATACAATGCGGCCGGTAATACTAACACATTAAATATACAATTAGTATGCATATATAACATATACAGTAATATATGTATATGGGTCATTTTCAGAAATTGCACCGCATTTGTGACTAGGAAACCAAAGTGAAAAAAAAGCAAAATTATAGCAGAAAACATTGCATGTAATCAGATTGGAGAGCTTACCTCGGTCGGATGACGCTGGTCATTTTAGGTCCGCTTCAATTGCCAAGGTCGAATTGTATATAGGATAATGTAGAGAAATGACATAAATGACTGTGGAACATTGAGTTTTGGATAGTTTTACTATTGGAACATATCACAGGAAAGGTAAACATGATATTGAGATCACTGATTAGTGCCAGGATATTTAGCTAGGGAAGTAATTTGTAAAAACAACATTAATATATTAGTGCTTAATGATTATGGACCAGGTTCCCTATGTTATTGACAGTGCTGGCATAACCATCCAACCACATCACAATAGGCACCTCCAGTCAACCATGGGTGTATATTTAGATCAGTGCCAAACCCTGTGTGACTGCCCCCCCCCACACCCACACCCACACACATCCTTTACACCCCTTCATATTCAGTGGCCAGCTTTCTGGAGGTTGAGGTTAGTTCAGAGAGGGAAAATAGTAAACATGTCATAATAGGTGTATTAGTACATATATCTATATCAATTAGTATTATTGCCACTACTATTATTATCAGTATAATTATTGTCATTGTCCATGTTGCCGGAAACATGCATAATTCAAAACCCTGACTACGGGCTTGATATTATGAATACCATAGAGACATTTCGTAGTGCGCGTCGCTATGTACAAAGTTAACTTCCGGTAGTAGATTCAAAGGCTTGTCCAGTCCTTACCTGGCCACCGTCGTCGATAGATCACTGAGTTGAATAAGAAATTTGTGGTGTCGACAAGCTGAAGGCATGAAAGTCAAGAGCGTGGTGAGAAAGTATTCAAAGGCTTTGTTAAGATCAATGGTTCTGTCGGATGTATCAGGATGTGGTTCCAGAACTCTGTTTAACATCAGTCGTGGATTAAACATGGCGGATCTGGAGGTTGGGTCGCCATTGCCTTCAACCTTCTAAACAAAGAGGAGCATCTCTGGAGGATATTGCAATATTATTGGATGCTAAGCTAGCGAAGGCACAGGAGCCTCTCATGGCATGAATTCGAGTCTGGAAGGTGTTCGAGATGAACGATCTGATATAGATCAGGCTCCGAGCGGGCCGGAAATAACAAATGATGACGTAACAGGGAAAGAGACAGTAACGGTCGTACCCGCGACAGATAATTTGCCGATTCGTCCGCCCCGCTCGTGCAATTCTGGAGCCGTCATGCACACAGCAAAAGGTAATGTTCATGTTGCTTCTAATTTTATTGCTCGTGAACGCACAGCCTGTGATGATCAGTTTGACACAGACAATTCTGATAGTGATGGCTCAATGATGAGAGATCTGTTACGGTTAGCAGGAAAGAAAGCAGGACATTCTAAGAAATTAAAATTACGACCGCATAAGTATATTATTAAAAATGGAAAAAAGGTAAATTGGGCCGAAGTGAGGCAACGTGGTATGAATCTTTGTCGGATGACAGAAGTCGGAGGAAGTCGTGCATGATGAGTCTGACCGTGTGAAGAGTTTTTGACTTGCAGTGCGCCGTGGACTGCAGCTACCGTGGAGAAAGTGTGTATAACTGATGGTGACAAGTTCAGGGGCGCGCACAAGTCTTCAGATGGCGCCACCCTCCAGTCGGCATCAAGTCGCCCAGTCGGCCAGTGTCGAAATCAGGTCGGTGCGGTTGTTTCGTCGGTGTCATGTCGGCCTTCAAGTTACTGTTATCGCCTCCTTTAGTAAGTTCCCCTGTAATCTCTGATGTGCTACAGGATAGTTATCCTGATATCGATGTTGGTGTAAAAGATTGTAGCTCTGAACAGACCCTTCGCTGTCCCCCCATCAAAAATACTAACTGTTTTCGATAGCTTTTCCGAAAAAACGTCATCCGCCATCTATGATTTCAGTAAGGAACCAATAGTTCAGGAATTTCTCGGGTGGTGGCTCCACCTACAAAATAACAAGTTCTGGGCTTACGCTGTATAGAAAAGGTCAAATTGTGCGTAAATTAGATAGTATAGGTCAGTATAAATGGTATGATCAGGAACAGCGAAGTATATTACATATTAAAAGTACACATATAAGGGAGGACGATCAGAATACAGTAGCTTTGGGTACGGTGGCACAACGGACACCACTGATGTTGGATTTGCCTCCGACTGGGCTCGATCGACGCAGTTGTCATGGCGACGCCCACACAACAAACTCCCCTTCCTGCTCCTCGGGGAAGGTTCATGCTGTGTCTGATACACTGACGTCTGGGCTGTTGCCTTTGGACAGATTGAATACCTTGCCACTGTCTTGTTCACGGAACATCGGCAATGATTATGTCTCTACCAGTGGGGACGGCTGTTGCCTACCCAAAAAGCCTAAAGTTAGCCCGGTCGCTAACTTAATTAATATTTCTTCTCACAGCCCATATCAACTATCTAATTATGGTCTGCTTACTACTGAGTTACATGTTAATGTTGTAGACAAATTGATGGTTAATATAGACATTGATAAGGGCTGTAATTCTATTAGTAGCTCGGATATTATATGTCCAACATGTGTTAACAAGAACACTGACTATGGCAATACTGGTATTGCCAGGGCTTCCAAGATGGACCCAAACCCCTGTCTAGCTACTAATATGGGTCCATATATTGGTAGTCTCAACCCAGTTAAGTATTTGGTTCCTGAAGTTAAACATGTTACTCCATTAAATTGCAATGTTTTTGATGTTCCCCCGTTGCAACTTGGATCGGTTACAAGTAATACTGATTTGATTAACAATAAGTTGGTCGACGACTGTGATGATGTTGATGTATATGATAATGATATAACCGTATTTGTGTTAATTCATGGTGACGCCCACACAACAAACTCCCCTTCCCGCTCCTCGGGGAAGGTTCATGCTGTGTCTGATACACTGACTTCTCGGCTGTTGCCTTTGGACAGATTGAATAAACTTGCTACTGTCTTGGTCACAGAACATCAGCAATGACTATGTCTCTACCAGTGGGGATGGCTGTTGCCTACCCAAAAAGCCTAAAGTTAGCCCGGTCGCTAACTTAACTTAATCTTGGTAGGCTCAACCCAGCTAAGAAGTTAATACCGATATTTAAACATGTTGCGCCCATTAATGTTACTGTTGATATTATACCCCCGTTGCAGTTTGGACTAGACGTAAAAAATGCAGATTTATTTAATGTCAATTTCGTCGACGACTATGATGATACAGTCACATACTCTAATGATGTAGCAGTATTTTGAGATAAATCCCCATTAGAATGTAAAATGCATGTACTAAGAAATTGGTCTAACTTAACTAATAATTGTGACTCAGTTTTGGAATATGCAAAATTTTGCGAAAGGTAAGAGCTACGGGTCTTCCAAATTATCTTTCAGCCAGAATCCCAGTGCATTCTGGACTACTAAAACAACATTGGAAAAAGTTATTAATAGGTTATGAGGAGATGAATATTGTCCCCTTTTTAGAATTTGGCTGGCCTGCAAACTTTACTGACACATTTATCCCAACTCCAACGGAAGGTAACCATGCCCGCTCTAAGGAAGATCTTTTTTGGGTAACAATTATGTACAGACTGAACTAACGTGCAATGCATTGTTGGGCCCATTTGATGACCCTCCTTTTTGTCCCTGGGCACAGATTAGCCCTATTATGACCCGCCCGAAGAAAAACACTAATGAACGTAGAATATTAGTTGGGCGTAGTGCTAATGCAGGGATTAACAAAGGGTTTTATCAGGGTAAGCCTTATAACTACAACTTACCTACACTAATGTCAATAGCGAAGGAGCTTACAAAATTTAGTGAGGTTTGTTTAATGTAGTCTATAGGCCTGGCCATGGCATACAGGCAATTAAGAACCTGACCCTCGAGTGTGCCTTTGTTCGGAATTACGGTATCCCAGATGAATAATTGTTGGATATTTTATTAGGATGCTAAAAGTGGATGATTGGTAGGAAGGTCACACGAAAAATTGTTCAGAGATTAATAGGGCGCTTACCATTTATTTCAAAATGTGTGATACCTACAAGAGTATTTATAAATAGGATTTAGGAATTTCTCAGGGATACCCCCTTTGTAGGAAAAAATTGCGTTACTCAAAATTTGGTTAGGGACATACCTTGGTTCTTACGTGTTGCAAAAGGTCATGATAGGCTAGTGTTGTTACAGCATTTCCCTGACAAAAAATGGATATTCGAGTGCGACTCATCTCTGCAGGGAGGGGGCGCATTCAGTCAAACACACTTTTATTCAAATTTGTATTCCACAGAATTTTTGAAAAATGACTTTCGTATTGCCCAATTGGAGGCGGTAAATTTAGTGGTAGCCTTAAAGAATTTCTCTCCTCCTGATCCCCACACTTATCAAAGTATCATTAATACTGATAATGCTGCTTCCCAACAGGTGCTTTCTACTGGTGCTGGAAAAGATCCTGTCATGTGCGCCTGTGCCCGGGAAGTCTGGACATAAACTTGTGTGGTACAGGTGGTACACAAGCCAGGAAAGGATCTGGCGCTAGCAGATGCCTTAAGTAGGTTGTTTTTTGATAATAAATTCAGATTGATCGCTGATGAATTATGTCAGGCTAAATTGTTAGCTAATATAAATGTTTCTCATGACGGGCATGTCCTGGATATATCTTTATGATGCTCTGCTAGTTGATAATTTAGTTTTTTTTGCCTTTATCAACTTGCAGAGAATAAATGCGCACTAGCGTATAAGCTAAGCATGTACTTTTCAGCGGGACTAGCGGATGGGACCTGGAAAAATAAAAGGGTACAATTTAGAGAGTATCTAATGTTTTGTAAGAAATCAGAGATAACCCTAAGAAAACCAAAATGAAGACGGAATGTTATATGCTTTATACTTGAATGATAAATTTAATACTGAAGGTGCTGTAAAAACTACATGAGTGGGGCGAGAACGTGGGTAAGACTGCTAAAAGGAAATACTCAGGCAGTTGATTGTTATGCTCTGTCAATAATTAAAGCTGGCATATGTAAGTTATAAAACAACACTGTAAATAGGGCGTTCCCCAGGAAGACCAAGCACATTAAAATGATAATTTTAAAATTCAACAAGATTGGAGAAGATGGATTGGTGGTAATTGTTGCATTGCTAATTGGACATTTATGCTTGCTAAGACTGTCAAATCTGTTTTATTCCGAGGCAACGGGAGGTGACGGTCACATGCTGCTCGGCGGAGACATCAAGGCACACACCACACACCTGACGGTAACAGTCAGGAGCGCAAAGACTACGCACAAGCCTGAGGACGCGTACAGCATCGATATACCAAAAGGGGCCAATCATACCTTCTGCCCGGTGCGCGCATGGAACAAGTACATCCATCTGACCCCTGCACATGAGGGCGCCCCAGCATTCATGTTGAACAATGGGGACCTGCTGACTGCTAAAGTTTTCAGCAAGTGTATGCAAGTTGCATTGAAAGCTTGTGGGCTCCCCTGGTGGCCACTGGTGACTTGTCATAGTCTACGGCGAAGGGGAGCTCAAGAATATGCAAGAGTGGGGATGCCCCTAGATTGCATAAAAACACTTGGTAGATGGAAGTCAAACAGTGTGTTTAATTATGAAAATAAAATGTATTTAGGGAGGAACCATTATCTCTCCTGTCCCAATTTGGCTGAGAGATTATGGTTCCAATGACCTTGAAATGAATGGTGCTAATTGACATGAATGTGCGAATGTGTGTGAGTGTGCCAGATGTGAGCTGACCGTGTGACCGTGATCTGCCTTAGTTGCTGTTTCAAGTTGCCTCTGCAGAAATGAATACAGTATCTTCAGAAATGTATCATATATTAGTATGATAGTACAATTCATAGATAGGTCCTGCACATAAGTAATGAAATAACGCAATAGTAGATCTACCTAATATATGACCTGCACATAAGTAATGAACATCGGAAATATAGAAATGCACAGGTTGTACTACCTGATGAAGATAGAGTAATTGAAGCTAAGAGTCTCAATTGTACTATTGAGAGTAGCTGATATCAGATGTTCAGAAAGGTGTAGGTAAAAGGCTTTTGTAAAAATTTATTAAGCCTGATTAATAAATTTATTAGCCCCAAAAATGATTATCTGTGTCTGGTTTTGAATTATAATTATAATTATTTACATCATTCTTATGAATGTCAGTATTAATGAAAGTATTATCATTATTATTGTTAATTCAAAACCAGACACAGATAATCATTTTTTGGGCTAATAAATGTATTAATCAGGCTTAATAAATTTTTACAGAAGCCTCATAGCCTACACCTTTTTAAACATCTTTTATATAAGCTTTACTCAATAGTACAATTGAGACTAATATCTTTAACTACTCTATCTAATCTCAGGTAGTACAACCTGTGAAACTATCATCTCTCTGATATTATTACTTATGTGCAGGTCAGATAGCTATATATATCTATCATTACTATAATTCATTACTTATGTGCAGAGCATATCTTTGATTGTATTATCATAATATTTGTATGATAAATTACTGATTCATTTCTTTTGAAGAGGCTTGACAATTGAAGACATGAGACATCACTAGAGCAGATCACGGTCACACGATCAGCTCACATCTGGCACACTCGCACAATCACACTTTTATGTCACACAGCAACCATTCATGACAAGGGTCAAAGGGACCATAAGCTCTCAGCCAAATTGGAACAGGAGAGCTAATGGTCCCTTCCTACAATACATTTTTTATTCACATAATTAAGCACACTGTCAGACTTCCATCTGCCAAGTGTTTTTATGCAATCGAGAGGCATTCCGAATCTTGCATACTCCTGAGCTCCCCCTCGCCGTAGACTATGACAAGTCCCAATGGCCACCAGGGAAGTCTATACGCTTTCAATGCAACTTGCATGCATTTGTTGAACAATCGAGCAGTCAGGGGTCCCCGTTCAACATCACGAATGCTGGGGCGCCCTCATGCACTGGGAACTGATGCTTATACCTGTACCATGCGAGTACCGGGCAGAAGTCAGCACTTGACACTCTTGGTAGATTGATGCTGTAACTGTCGTCAGGCCTGTGTGTAGTTTTTGTGCTCCTGACTGTTACCGTCAGGTGTGTGCTATGTGCCTTGATGTCACCACCGAGCAGCATGTGACCGCCATCCCCCGATACGTCGGAATAAAACAAATTTGACTGTCTTAATAAACATAAATAACCTATTAATAATGCAACAATCAACACCAATCCATCATCCCAATTTTTATTTTTATTTTTTTAAATTTTAAATTTTATAATCATCATTCTAATGTGTTCTGGCTTCAACGGAAACGCTCTATTCACAGTATTATTTTGTAACTTGAATATGCCAGACTTTATTATTGACATTGCATAACAATCAAATGCCTCTGTATTGCCCCTCAAAAATCTTATCCATGTTCTTGCCCCACTCATGTAATTTTTGATAGCACCTTCTGTATTTAATTTATCATTTCAATATAAAGCATATAATATTACCGTTTTAATTTTGAGTTTCTTAGGGTCATCTTTATTGTTATTACAAAACTTTAAATATTCCTTAAATTGTAACCTCTTATTGTTCCATGTTCCGTCCAACAGTCCCGCCAAAAAATACCCGCTTAGCCTATTCGCTACTGCGCAATTATTATCTGCAAGTTGATAAAGGCAAAAAACAACATTATCAACCAGCAGACAATTACAAAGATAAAGCAAGAACATTACCGGCATGAGAAACATGCATTTTAGTTAACAATTTAGACAGACATAAATCATCAGCAATCAGGCTATATTTATCATTAAAAAACAACCTACTTAGGGCATCCACTAGCACCAGATCTTTCCCGGCTTGTGCACTACCTGTATCTCGCAATTAAGTTTGGCAGCAAACCTCCCAATTTTTCGAGCACATGCACACAAGACAGGATCTTTTCCAGCACCAGAAGATAGCACCTGTTGGGAAGCAGCATTACCAGTATTAATGACAATTTGATAATTATGAGGGTCAGGGGGGGGGGGGACACATTTTTTTAAACTTCTATCAAATTGAACACTTCTAATTGTGCAATATGATAATTATTGTTAAAAAATCTTTGGATAAAATGAGTACTACTAAATGTACCTCCACCCTGCAACGATGAGTCGTATTCAATAACCCATTTTTCCTCAGGGAAATGTTCCAGCAAAACTAGTCTATTAGCACCTTCTGCAAATGTAAAAACCAAGCTACGTCCCTAACCAAATTTTGAGTAACATATGTTTTACCTATACAAGGACTACCCCGAAGAAACCTCAAAATCCTATTCATAAAAATCCTAGAAGGTATAACACACTTAGAAATAAATTGTAAATGACGCCCTAACCTCTGTATATTATTGTGTGTCACCTTCCTATTAACTACCCATTTTTTACATTCATTTAAAATATCCAACAACTTTTCATTGGGGATCTGAACAATCATCTTCACCAAACTTATTTCATAACCTAGCCAAATTAAATTTTGAGTTGGAGGACTACATTCCTTAATCGACAGTTTCATGCCTAATGAAGCAGTTAATGTCAAAACATAATCGTAAGCTTCTTGTGTCTTAGACAAGCTACTCTCCACCCTTATAAAATCATCTAAGTAACATAACGCAAAACCCACTTTCCCACATCAATGCACCACAGCAGCTGTAGTTCTAGCGCAAGTCATGTTGGATGTCTTACAGCCAAATGGTGGAGCAGCAATAAAACAACATTTATTTTCTACTTTAATACCATATAAAGGCACACTCAAGGGGCAGGTTCTTAAGTGCCTGTACACCCTTGCCAAATCTATCGACCGCATGAAGCAACCCTTTTATGATTAAACCAGATAGTTAGGCAAACCAGTAGCTCTTACTTTGGAAAAGACCGAAGCATAGTCCAAAAACGATCCACAGTTTGATGTCAAATCAGGGCAATTATTTAATACATACGATCTACATTTAAATGGGGACCTATCACAAAACACAGGACTATCAACATTATATGCACATATATCTTCACAAGTGTCTATCATGTCATCTAAAATAATACCAGTGATGTTCTTACTCATATCATACAGCAACGGATTAACAATATCAACTGATAACTTCAACGGAATTGAAACTGGAATAGATAATCTCAATCTCTTAATTGGGTGGAGCCTACCAAGTTTTCTACCCAGATTAGTAGCTACAAAGTGGTGTGGATCCATCATGGAGTCCCTGGCATTGGAAACACAGCCAAAGCCGGTGTCCTGGTTAACACAATGAGGATACCTAGTATCCGAGCTACTAATAGATGTATAGTCCTTATCAAATACTGTACCAACATGTAACTTAGCGGCAACAATAGGCAAGACAGGATCTTGCAAACCAGGATTAATATTTTGATGAGGACTATTAGGGGGAAAATTAATTAAACTAGTAACTGGACTAGTTTTAGGCTTTGTAGGGAGCCAAATGCCATCCCTAGTGAGAAAACACAGCTCTCACTGATGGTGTTGGAACCACAGCCTGCTGAACAATTATATTCGAATTGTCACGCAGTAAGTTAGTCAGTTTACAGTCCAACTCAGTGACAACCCCCGTGCGGCGGGAAGGAACATGTGTTGTTGTGTCGTCACCATGACAACCGCATTGATCGAACCCAGCCAGAGGCTAATCCAACACCGGTGGTGTCCGTTGTGTCACCATATTAAAATTTATTGTATTCACATCACCTTCCTCCACAATTGAAGCACAATTGTGAACGACCTTCCTCATAATCTTATTAAATCATTTATACCGATTAAAAACCACCAAAACGACCAAAAACTGAACCTTTTGAATCACATCATATCAATTTCTAGAAACATTGTGTATGGAGCCACCACCCGAGGAACCACAGAACATGTGTTTCTAAGCGAAGCACTAGATGGCGTATACAGTCTTTTGGGAATTTTTTTCTTTTTTTCTTTTTTTTTTTTAAACGGCCAGTAACACTCAACGGGGGTCATTGGAGGATTGGCCGAACCATACGTAACTCACAATCACGATCAATATCAGTACAATAAAACAATTGAGCATGCGAACTACTGGTGGAAATTAAAACGGAAGGTGATAGTAATAAATTTGTGGGCTGACATGACACCGACGAAACAACCGCACCGACCTGATTACAACACTGGCTGACTGGGTCAACTCCCGACGACGTGATGGTGGCGTCATCAGAGAGCGTGTATATAAACAGATGAGAGGGACAACTCCCGCGGAAAACGGTAACACAGGCTACAGTGGCGTTCCTGGCGGTTAGTGTTGAACAAGCCATGAGTTTGCCGGTACGCTCAATGCAAAACATTAGTTTTTATTCAAAATTAATAGAAATCCAGAAGCCTAACCTTATCAATTTAATATAATCCTTTTGGTAAACATGTTTTCTATATGTCTTCCAAGCGGTTTGTTTCTATGTGGTGTAGTTTTAGAGATATTTACGTTTTCGTATGAAGATTGCTCACGCCATTGACAATGCTTGAGTTTGCCGTAGTGTAGTGCAAAACGTGTATTTTTTCAAAATTATGAAATCAGAACCCTAGCCATGTAATTTAATATAGTTCATTGTTAAATATGTTTTCTATATGTGTTCAACGTTTGTTCTATTGTGTGTTTTAGGTTTTCACTTTTCTGTACGAAGATGCTCAAGGCTGACAATGCCTTGAGTTTGCCGTACGCGGTGAAAATCAGTTTTATTCAAAATTAATAGAAATCAGAAGCTAACATATCAATTTAATATAATCTTGGTACATGTTTTCTATGTGTATTCAATCAGTTGTTTCTAGTGTTGTAGTTTTAGAGATATTTAATGTTTTCTGTATGAAGTTGCCACTGCCATTGAAAATGCCTTGAGGTTTGCCATATGCTTAAGCTGTTACAAAATTGGACGCCACAGTCGGCAGCTGTTACATGCTCTAGTATGGGAGTTGTCCCTCTCATCTGTTTATATACACGCTCTCTGGCGTCATCTAGATTTGGACTTGACCCTGTTTTCGTTACCATTATCAATACGCACTTTCTCCACGGTCGATGACGTCTCTGGCCTACTGCAATCCAAAACTCTTCACGCGATCAACATCCTCATTATGTAGAGTTCTCTTTCACACGGATTTTAGTTGTACGTTCTAACTCCTTATGTGCATACTTGCGATGCAATTTGTACGCACAATATGAACAGACATGCATGAACTTATTACTGCCATCCCCGTGATCTCCAGGAAAAACCACATGTGCCACCTTTATTCCAAATCACACATGGCCTTGCATCAACACCCTTCCTATAATCCGTCGTAGAGTTTAATGAAAGTTGTGTAGATGGCACCTCCACACTCTTGCCTATACTGCACACGACTCTACGGATCTCAATAATACGACCTTTATCAGTCCACCCATCAGGCAACCGCCTATTCGCTAGTATGCTGAAAACCTTTTCGCTGTCATTTACGCAAGTCAGCCATGAATAACTTTGCGCCATCCCAAGGATAGAGTCCACATGGTCCCTGACGTGAGGAACCCACTCGACAAGTTATAAGAAACACAATCAGTACCTTTCGCCGTGCGTATCACGGTTCCTGCAGAACAAGCAATACACGAGCGGACCGGACGAAATGGAGAATCTACCGCCGTGTCCACAACTGTTACGCTATCCGCGTTCTCGTCGAACAAAATGATCGACACACATCGCCTCAAACTTGAGTACCCGAAGCAATTTCTCCTGACAATTCCATTGAATGCAAAAGCGCTCTTGAATACTTCCCCACAACACTATGTACCTCTGATCTTTAGGCATCACGACACCGCTCAAAATTTCGCATTGAAACTCAATGAACTGTTGTCGACAGTGGCCAGGTAAGGACTGGATTAGCCTTTGAATCTACTACCGGAAGTTAACTTTGTACACAGTATCATAGTGATGCGCACTATGAATGGTATCTATGGTATTCATAATATCAGGCCCGTAGTCCGGGTTTTGAATTATGCATGTTACTGGCAACATGGACATTATTATTGGTATTGTAATTATTGTTGTTATTATTGTTAATATGTGGTCAGTATTATTATTGTTATTATAAGTATTGCCATTATAATTGATGCTATTATTATCATTATTATTACTGTATTATTTTCATTATCATTGACATAAATATATATGTTATAGTAAGATTGTGTAATTAGGGATTTCAGGAAATGTCTATCATTTTCAGGGATTTCAGGAAATCCCTGTTTCACTTAGGGATTTCAAGAAATCCTTACAATCTCTAGGGAGTTCATGTAATCCCTGAAAAAAGCAGTGCCATTTTACACAACTTAACTGCTCACATTTCGGTCAGATTTTGAAATAGCAGTGATTCTTTTGATAATGATTCTTTGATAGGCATTAAAGCTTGCAAATTATATACTTTCCATAATTATTTTACAATTGTGATTACATGGTCTTGTGATGAATAATTCAAGCGTATCCAAAAGCTCTTACTTGTTTTGATCTGTATTTGAACAGTTCTTGTAGTAGTCAGTTAGGTATCAGTTACACTATGGCTTGACACCACTTTGTGACCAAAAGCTGATGACCTTGTGACCAAACCAAAAAAGCGGAAAACATTGGTGGACGATTGGTCACCAACTGGTAGGTGACAGATGGTTGACCAGTCAGGTGTGAATTTGACTGTTAGCATGAGTATGAGGGTGGGAGTTAGGGTGAGTGTGGGAGTTAGGGTGAGTGTGAGGGTCAGTTAGTTAGGGTGAGTGTGATGGTTGGAATCAGGGTGGGTTTTTGGGTGAGTGTGAGGGTGGGAGTCAGGGTATGTGTTGAGCCGTGTTCACACAGGAAAAGTTTAAAGCGATTTAGACAAGGCGAATCATATGAATCGATTTAGATGCGCGTTCACACGGACCGAGTTTGAAAGTGTTTCGCGTTCACACGGGCAGTGCTTTGAAACGGTTTAAGGCGGAAGTGGATATCTGCGCATGAGCAAGTCCAGACTAACCAGCGCCAGTTTGGGTTTGTCGACGTTGGCCGAGAGAGTTTGGGTTCGACCTAGATATGTATGGACTGAATCGTATTGGTTTGGAACAGTCAAAACTTCTGCTGGGCAGTGAAACCCTAAAAATAAATGATGAAAAAAATATATGTGCACCTCTAGCAGGTTCATAAAGCAAATTTACCGGAGAGTCAACACACTCAGGTCTCGACTGTCATGTTTCCCTCGACTGCGCATGCGTGTAATGTCATAATTAAAACGATTCAGCATAGATCGGTTCCTGTAGACCACCTTGCGAAACGTTTTAGATTAAACAATTTATATGAATCGATTCAGCCCTAAAACGCCTCAGCCGCGCATTCACATGGCAAATGTGAGTCGAACTAGGCAAGTCGATTTATATGAATCGATTTAACTTCCCCGTGTGAATACAGCTTTAGAGTGAGTGTGAAGCGACAAGTATCAAATTTTACGTCATTGGTTTGACTCGACTAGGATTCAAACCCACGATCCCATGATCTAAAAGACACGGGAGACGGACGCTCTAACTCATTCGGCCATCCCGTATGGTTGAGTCGAGGAAATTACCTGTCAATGAGGGGCTTTGAGGCGTTCGGCAATACAGAGCTGTCTCTTATGTACTATGCTCTAGAATTTCTAAAGGACGGGAAGTCGTGCAGAGGGAAGACTGGAGGGAGTGCTGTGAAATTGTATATGAAGGATGGCAAAAGGCCCTGCTTCTTATATCATAAGGAGGCTGCACTCGCAACCAGAAAACATGCTTGTTGAGCCACTGGTGTTACAGGTGTGGGAGTCAGTCTCATAAGAGGGATGACTCCACCAGAGACTGAAATTACAGCGCTCGCCTGTTAAGCCATGTAGAGAATAATTCAGGCTGCAGTACTGTAGCTGAGATGGCTGATGCTGCAGCGGTGCCGGGTATCCCAGAGACATATGATGCTAACATTATTCAGCACGGTGACACAGGCATTAATGGTGTAGTGGTCTGCACTGACCTCTCAGGCAAGTAACCACATAGACAGGTAGGCGTGGGGAGTGTATTGATATCAGGGAGCCTAGGTGGTGTAATGGTTAGCACACTGGCCCGGAATGCAAAGAGATGTGGGTTCGAGTCCCGCTCTAGGTGCAGTATTTCCCATTTTCATCACCCCCACGACACTGGTTGCCGTGATCAGGATCCTGTACAAGCTTTGCGCTGTATGGTTGTTGAACCTACCCTGTGTATGTATGTGTTAGTGCATTGCCTGTATGTATGTAATTGTAAGCATTACAAGACTTACAATTCCAGGGGGACGAGTGTAGTGGTCTGCACTGACCTCTCAGGCAAGTAACCACATAGACAGGTAGGCGTGGGGAGTGTGTTGATATCAGGGAGCCTAGGTGGTGTAATGGTTAGCACACTGGCCCGGAATGCAAAGAGATGTGGGTTCGAGTCCCGCTCTAGGTGCAGTATTTCCCATTTTCATCACCCCCACGACAATGGTTATATGTCTAAAGACCAGAGTGTAGGTGAAATAATTGTTCTTGACAGCTGTGATAATGACACTAGTAGTGGTACCCAGCTAGAACCTTCGGTAAAACGCACCCACTTCTCTAATTGGCAGGACATTAACAGTGTCTGGTTGAAGGTTATTAGGAACCCTTGTTATCTAACTGTGAATTCCACTGACAGGTTTAATGAGAGCAATTTAAGTGGCACCTTTCTTGTTAGCCAACCATGAGTGAATGGAACTTGCACTTGTTTGTATGAGTTGGGGGGGGGGGGGGAGGGGTGTGTGTGTGGTACAGTTGAGGCCTTGTAGAGCATTTGTCGAATGTTTTTTCAGAGGCGAGTCTGACCCAGATTGGAAGTTCATTCTTCACGGATATATATTTGTTTTTTATGTTGTAAATCCTTCATTTCAGGCATGATACAGTACTGTTTCCAACCCCTCTAGGGACCCAGTTCATCAAAAATGTATTTCTAGCGAGTTGAATGCCAAAATTCAATGTGGTGGGATTAGTCGGGTGAGCGCTTGACCCCAGTGTGTCCATAACATGTTTTGCACCCCTAAATCAACCAGCGCCGGCTTTCACGTTATCGTTGACTGCAGTAAGCCGTCGGAATCGTCTGGTAACAGTTTGGTTTGTTTGTTTGTTTGTTGTTTTACATCCTACCAACATCTAAGGTCATATCAGGATGGTTATCGACTTGTGACAGTGCACACTCATATCGACTTTATAGTGCTGCCCCACTGGAAGACCAGGCCACGAGCACCATGACCTGATATCCCACTCAGTCACGTTATCCTGACACTGAGCCAACCAGTCCTTGTCCTATCCTAATAATGCCGAGCGCCAGGCTAGGAAATGACAAGTATCAATTTGTAATTCATTGGTTTGATTCGACCAGGGTTTGAACCCACGATCTACCAACACGGGCGTCTGTTAACAATTATACTGATGAAATTTCATGTAAATTCAAGTATAAGAGTGTTGACCATCTTGTCAAAAACATGTGCCAGTTCGATTACATTGCAGCGCTTGATATAAAGGACACTTATAGAGCAGTCAACATTCATCCTGCAGACCGTACGAAGCAGGGCCTGGTCTGGGATTCTGGATCAGGTCCAGAGTATTATGTTGATAACAGATTATCCATGGGGCTCTCTTCGAGCCCTTACATTTTCAGTAACATTTCAGAGTTTGTACAAGGTGTGCTGTTTGGGAGGGCGGAAACACTATAACTAACTACCTTGATGATTTTGCGTTGGTGGAAAACAGTTTTTCCGAACGCTGCCCCAGTCAAAACATTTTAATTGCAATTTTGTGTAGATTGCGTTCCACCATTAGTTTAGCAAAGTTAGGCTCCCCATCTCAAACTAAGCGTTTCCTCGGGATTGAAGTTGACTCTGTGGCCTTGCAGCTATGACTTCCTCCTGATAAGATAGCTAAATTGAAAAAAACATCTGCTGATTTTCACCAATAAGTGTAAGGCATCCAGGAAAGAGTTGCAATGACTCAGTGGTCATCTGTCTCACTGTTCAACAGTCGTCCGTGGTGGCCGCTCCTTCAGTACACATATCTATGACACCATAGATCGCTAAAAAAGCTGTTCTACAAATTTAGATTAAACACTGAATTCCGCAATGAAATTGATTGGTGGATTAAATTTGTTGACATATTCAACGGCTATGCAAAGATGCTTTGGAACCATTTGCCAGTATTATCAGTTTACACTGACGGGTCTAGTATGGGGTTTGGGGCGATCCATGCAGACGACTGGTGTGCTGGATTTTTAGACAAGATGGTACAAACCGAAGTCGGGCGAAAATTATGTCATCACTATGCTAGTTCACATGAAAATTGTGATGACTCGCATATAAACATAAAGGAGATATGGGCGGTGGTAAACGCTTCTAACCGTTAGAGCTAACTTTGGGCAGACCGTTCGTTGGTGTTTGTCACAGATAACACCACTGTCCATTCAGTGCTTGCCACCGGTCGCTGTTCTAACAAGGTTATAATGACTTGGGTGAAAGAACTGTTTTGGAAGTCTTGTGAGTATAATTTCTCGATTACATCGGTATACCTAGCTAGTAAAAATAACAACATTTGTGATGCAATGAGCAGGTGGACTGATGCAGGTAGCGGTTAGCGTATAATAAACGCTGACCCTCTCAGAAGACTATGTTGTAGCCATTTGTTTGATGAGGCTGAATTTCTTTCCAGATTTAGCTGAATTAGAGGTGCAAGCACGTGCATTAGCACACCAGTATTATGCACCAAATTCGAGAGCCACTCGCTTGACTCAACTATGTCAATATTTCCAGTTTATCGATTATTTCGGGGGGGGGGGCTTCTGTCACCTCTTCTTTGCCCGTCCTCCCAGGTCGCCTTATACATCACCTGGCTGAGCCGCACCTTGACTTACTCCTCCATAGTAAATTATTTAAGTGCATTGAATTTCTTTTTGGAGTCTGAGGGTTCTGATCCTATTAACTATAATGCAAACCAAGTGAAAACGGTGTTGGGAGGAGCCAAGACTATAATGCACACCAAGTGAAAACAGTGTTGGGAGCAGCCAATAGAGTCCTGTGCTGCGCATATTCTACAGAAAGACCTATTGGTGATGTTTGAGTGTTTGTCAAGTAGTCTAAGGCACACTTGTTCCCGGGCAGCACTATTAACAGGTTTCCACAAATTGCTGTGTAAGAGCCAGCTGACTAACTCGGACTCTGCTCTCCTCCATTCGGTCTATATTTTCTACCCTTGGGGTATGGTGATATTGTTTAGGAAGTCGAAGACTATGCAGTTTTCGCAGAGAAAACTATTGATACCTGTGGCTGCCTTGCAGAACACAGACTTGTGCGCAGTCTATTGGGTGCGGAAGCATTTTCTAGAAGTCATGTGACAAGGGGTGAGGCCGCTTTTCAGGTGCCGGCACCCGCAGGCGGATTCTCGCCTTTGCAGTATAGGGCTATGTAGGCAGCCATTAAGGGCCTATAGGGGGTGGCGGGCCTTGATCCTGAGTCGTTGTCAGGCCACTCTCTTCGCCGAGGGTGGCAACCTTTTTGGTGTTGCAGGGAGCCAGCATTGCAGAGATAAAACAGAGGGTGGGACTGGTCTTCTGACATGTGTTTGAATAGAACCCCTCTCTCAGACCGTATTTTGGATGACATGAAAGTTGCTTCTGTTCTTGATACTTAATGATGTTTGGCTGGGTGGGACGCTCCTGCGTCTGTGGTGGGATTGCCCAGCCATTTTCTATGCATTTGATCGGTAATTGATATGTACACGAATGAGATAGATTGCATAGATAATAATTGAAAGTGGATCATAGATATATATAAATGATCATATCGGTCAGTCTACCATTGTTGTGTGTCGTTACACTGCATATATACTTGTGTATATGGGTGTAGGGTGCAGCTGGGTTGGGAGCTGTTCTAGGCTCCTGGTAGAGTTTGGCCCGATCCGCCAGGTTAACGTTGTCATTGGTTCGGGCGGGAGAGTTGAGATGCCCTAGTCAGCGCCACCAGCGGGATCCGCGGAAGGTTCTAGTTCAATCTGCCGGGGGCTGTTGCGGTTCCCTTCCTCGCAGGTCCTGGCTTAGCTCGTCACTGCCCACTCGACCAGCACCGTAGCCACTTATCGGTGACTGCTAGGTCTTCGTTTATTTTTTTGTCTTCTTTCTTCTTTGATTTATGTTATTGTTAAGTTCTAATTGATCAGTAGGGCGGGATTGCCCAGCCATTTTCTATGCATTTGATCGGTAATTGATATGTACATACATGAGATATATTGCATAGATGATAATTGAAGGTGGATCATAGATGTATATAATGTTGATATAATAAATCATCATATCGTCCAGTCTACCATCGTTGCCTGTCCTTACACAAATAATGGATAAAACATCTAAACTATGTAATACAGTGAAACCTCTCTAATCGATCATCAGTGATCACCTCCACAGATCGACCACTCCTCTATATCGAAAGTTGTATTTGTGTCCCAACAATTCCATTGTATCCATATTATAACTCCTTAAATTGACCACACCCCCTATATGGATTACTTAAAGTCGGCCCCAAGGTCGGTCGATGTAGGGAGGTTATATATTATATAGCACACATTTGTGTGTGTCCAAGATATAATGTATCCATAATAACTATCATCTACATACCCATATGCGTGTGAATTGCATATCTGCTTTTCCACAACAAATGTACCATTCTGTTGTGCCCGTCACGTGACATCCGGTGTAAATCACGGCCGGTGATTCATCGTGACGCTGGCGCCGACTCCCATGACGTGGTTTGGTGTCTTTGTTTGGCGCCCGTCAGTACTTTTACACTTCCACCCGACGCTGCGTGACCTGGTGATGCCCACCCACCCGGAACCCCCAGCGGCAAAAGCCGACAACAAAGTGACATTTGGGACCCATGCCTTGTGGTTCCGAAGCCCTGTGTTACTAAGTACCCACCATTTGGTGAGTCTTGAAAGAAAGAAGGGGAAAAAGAAGGTATACACAGTAGTATGGAATGCATTCATGGGCGGTAGAGCGCAGGCCTCGCATGTGGGAGGTTGGGAGTTCGGTTCTCGGTCGAGTCAAACCAATGACTTATAAAATTGATACTTGTCACTTGCTAGCTTGGCACTCGGCAGCATTAGGATAGGGCAATATCTCATTGGCTCAGTGTCAGGATAATGTGACAGTAGGATATCAAGTCATGGTGCTGGCAGCCTGATTCCCAGTGGGGCAGCACTATAAAGTTGCCATGCGTGTGCACTCTCAAAAGTCAATACCTCTCCTGATAGGACCTTCAGATGTTTCCAGGATGTAAAACTCCAACAACCAACCAACCGATGCATGGTTCATATGTTGCCACCTGTCCTTTGTTGATGGTGCAATTTATCGACAAAAGTTCGGGAAATACTTACAGCAGTATATACTATTTAGTTACTGAATGTGGAGTTTGGCTGTAGGTGTGAAGGAAGGTATAGGAAGCCTAGAATCTCTAGCTATACTGGTTTGTTTGTTGTTTGTTCAAAAAATAATAGATGCTCCATTAACTAAACTACAGTAATAAGTATTTGCAGAAATAAGCCATACAAACCACATGGATATATGACCTCCCACCAGGTCGCCTCCACAGGTTAGCGACGGCGCGCACCTGGCGGTGTTGACTGACATTAACATGTGATCTACGCAGCCGTGTCAACTTCTAACAGACAGTCCCCTTGAAACGGGACCGAGAGGACGGCGTACTAACGCCGTCGTCCAGAAAAAAGTAACCCGCCAAAATATTAATATCAGAATAAACAGAGGGTTTTGGTGCGGGGAAGTAGTAACATAACATTAGTGAATGGCGGCACTAGCATGCGTTCTTTGTGAAGTCGGATGTCGTCTGCTATTGGCTATCATGAGCGGAGTGCAGACCGGAACCGGAAAAGGATTCGGGGGCTTTGTTGGTTGTTTGAGTTTTACCCCATTACGATATATAAGGCATTATCAGTACAGGTACCGATATGTGACAGTGCACACTCACGGCGACTTTATAGTGCGGTCCCACTGGAAAATCAGGCCACTGGCACCATGACCCCATATCGCACTCAGTCACATAGAGCTAAACCAGTCCCGCCCTACCCTATTAATGCCGAGCGCCAGGCTTGGAAGTGACAAGTATCAATTTCATAAGTCATTCGTTTGACTTGACCGGGAACCAAACTCCCGATCTCCCACATGCGAGGCCCTTGCTCTACCGATTCGGCCATGGCGCCCATACGGGGACCTTGTTGATGAGACGTGTGGCGTCCGTGGCGCCGCGCCAGGGCGGAGGTTTTATTGCGGTCGCATCAGCGTTTTATTACGACAGCGCACCGGCCGGGCACTGGTCGACCTTGAACTGACCTTGAAGAGCTCTTCCACATTTGACCTTCACCCACCACTCTAGCTGCTCGCCTGGCCTTTCGTGGCTTTTGCTTTCACCTTCAGACCAGACACAAAAACAGACTGTGTTGTTTTTTGTAAAAATTGTTTCGGGGCTGCTATATTTTATTTCGTTAAAAGATCTACTCTAATTAAGACCAGCTGTCTGATTAGTATACATACAACTGATGCAGTTCCGCAAAGACTAGAGTTGCATAGTCCGATGAAAACATTAAATTTTCAAAAGTAAAACCCCTCTTTAGATTTGAACCTACATAGCCAACATCGATACTGGTGATACATATAAGGTCACACTAAGACAATTTAATAGAAGTAGTACAGAGCCTGCCATAGAGACCTGTATACAACTGCTGAAGAGGAGAATTGGAATGTTGCTTTGAGTAATATACATATATAGCTTTAAAACTTCACTAGGTGGAATTGTGAAAACCTGTGTAAAACCTAGAAACGGGCATGATTAAAATTGGCCGCCCATAGCAACCTGGTGACATTGTTAATGTGTTGTTACCCACTAAATCTATGTTGCCCAAGTCATTGGAGGGGGTTTCAAGGTTGTTAGAATTCTAGGTCACCTGGAAATGAAAGATGGCTGCCCATAGCAACCAGTACAATCGATTCAATGGCTGTAACTATGATGGTATTTGACTTGAAAGGAATGACTAATATATCTTTCTGATGAAATAAAGGTTTCTTGATTCACTAGGTGAGGTTAAAAGGTTTCCCAAGGTGCAGGTATTGAAAATCCAAGATGGCCACCCAGAGCAAGCACTACAAGATTACACATGGTCATAAACTGGGGCACTGTACATACCGTGTAACAGTGTGACTTATGTACATGACAGAAATATCTCAAATGGATGCCATCCGTTTATCACATTAAGAACTGGTGACAATGTTATCATGAATAAACTTATTTCATTTCGGGTCAATGCAACTGATAATCACTTTTTGAGCCATATAATGGTTAATTTTTACTTCAATGAAACTGGTGCCTTACTAATTATACGAGCAATGTTAATTTCCCAGTACTGACTACTTATTTTGAAATTCTGATTCCCATGACATGTGATATACTACACATTGAAGTCCTGCTTTTGCACATTTAGAGCATTTACTATTGCATTTGCTACCACATTTGCACACAATAAGCTGTTCAGGTGGTAGGCGCTTCAGACCTTTCACTGACAAAATATGCCACCATCAGAAAAAAAACAGCCCTGGATACTTGCATGTAGAACCGTGATCATGGAAGAGATTGAGGATATTGCATACAATGAAAAATGATCTCTGAATGTGATTACAAATTACCCTTGATGTAGGTGGCAGTTGTGCAAAGGCTTTGATGTAGCACCCTAAATGTGACTATCCAGTCGGAGCTGGTCAAAGGTTCAACATGTTGTTTTACATCTAACACCAATTCAAACATGACCTAGGTAATCCTCTACTTTCTGTAAACAATCCTCGCTAAATTCCTTGGACTCTGCAAAGTTTTCCAGGTATTTCTCAGGCTCACATGGGAACGCAACATGCTTTGTTCCAATTTAACTAAGAGCATCATCACTAGTTATCACATGCACTTTCATTAGGTTTTGACACAAACTATGGCCAATCTTCTAAGCAAGAATATTAAGTAGCAGATGTCTCTTATGCTCACCCAAGCCAAATGCCACCCAAAGGTCATATATACCTTGTTCACGCCACTGAGTGATAAAGTGCAGCAGTCTTACTACTGTATCTGTTTCATTGGATCTAACCAGGAGACGCTCACTGCCTTGGGCCACCTCCCAAGCACAATGAAGTAGCATCCTAGCATCCGCTTCTTGCACACTGCCACTTGGCACATCCATCTTAGAAGAAACATAGGATGACTCCAGGCTTATAAACTCAGCTGAGACAACTTCGTTATAAACAATGCATCCACTAAGAATAATAGGAAGTTGTGAATGCTGTTCAGTGGCTAGCACACATCCAAGATGTTGCAACTTGGTCTTATTACTTGGTGATGACCAGAACTTGTCCATCTGATGTGGTATTGGGACATAGGGTCCAATTAATGCCATATTAACAGATCTAGCACCAGTGCCACGTCATATTCTTTCACCCACTTTGACAGAGTGTAGAGTCTATACTCGGATATGTGGCTGTGTATGTAGGCTAGGAGGAAAACCAATACAGACAAAGAGAAAATAAGAGAGTAAAGTGTAAAAGAGAGAGTCCAGCCCTTTGGTTTATTTGTTATATAGTTAGATGGGTTCTTGGTAGGATATCATGCGACCTCTTTCCACCTATAGGAATCTAGCATTCCTGGTCTCTATGGATACCAGTGGTCTGCCCGCCACCAGTAGCTGTCTGGCCCCCTGGCCACCACCAACCTTGACCTTTTGAGTGCGGTGACCCCTACCCCAGCAAAAGGGCTATGCCCTGAGTGCAATCACACCCAGACCTGCCAGCACCACTATGTCTATTTACATCCCACTCAGGCACCACCCAACCCATATATATATATATGTATGTTTTACCTCGGTACAATGCCTCGGCTACTCGAGGCCGAGGGAGAAGGAAGCAACATCCGGGTTCATCAATTAGCATATTCCGCTCATAACTGGAGGAACGTTACGAGCAGCTCAGCAGTTTTTCACACGGATTACTACTCTTTCTACTGTAAGTACCGGAACATAAACTGGCAAGATTGTTTATGAATACACATAGCACACGCTTATAGACTTGTTGTCTGTATCTTATTTGATAATAAGTAATATTCTCAAGCGTGTTGTTTAGCCGGTGCCGTAGATTGAGGCATCCATTTTGTTTTTGCCGCCCGTTGCCGAACGGAGAGACATGTTGACAAGGGTCATTTCGTCGCTTAGGTAGAAATTGCCGCCCGTTGCCCAACGGAGAGACATGTTGGCTGGAGCCATTTCGTCGCTATGATAGTTTTTTCTGAGGTGTACCTCCGAGTATCATAATATTTTCTCCAACTTGTTGGTGTCGTAGCCACAGGTGGGAGAAGTCTATGGTACAGAGAGTGTGGGCGGGATCTACACTGGTCCCGCCCCGCGTTGGTTCGGCTCGCTTGCGACCGTTAAACCTCCGTTACTTTAGCTTACACACGCCTGGGTTAAAACTGGTGTAAATACAGTTTTATTACCCCTGAATGACCCTCCGGCCTCATAGCACTGTTCCACTGGTTCAGTTTCTTTGAGTTGTGGTTTTAAAAACGCCTTTTGGTTGTTTTCAGAACCCTCAGGATGGCCGCGAAGCGGGGTGACAAGGGTGCACCACATACCCTCAGTGAAGGGGACGCGGCCTCGGGACGCCAGTCCGCCGCGTCACGTGATCGCTCCCCTGAACCGGGACCCTCGCAGCTGGTGGCAAATGAGCAGATGGTCAAGCTCATACGGGAGCAACTGCAACAGCTGCTCCCTACGCCCAAAACGTCAACAAAGGCAGATGCCTCCCCTTCAGAACCATCGGAATGGGAGGATCTGTCGGACCAACCAACTACTGACTCGGAGGTGGCCTTGGGGCGCAAACGAAAACACCCCAAAAAGTACTCGTCTGGCGGAGATGAGTACTATAAGGCCAGGAACAAGGTCCAGAAGGTCAGAAGGACAAAGAAAAAGTCCAAATCAAAGAAGAAGAAGTCAAAGTCTTCTTCCTCTGACTCCTCCGATCATTCGACTACCACGCAGTCCGAATCGGATGACCCACATCCCGGTACCTTTGCGAACATCACCGTTAAGGTCGCCAAGAAGATCAGGACGGTCAGAAAGCGGCGCATCAACACCTGCACGCTTTTGAGGAAGAATGTCAAAGGACATTTTGACACCTTCAAGCCCGCGGAGACTCTAACAAAGCTCGCGGAAGAATACACGGGCATCAAAGGGATCCCCGAGGCAACCATCAAAGAGATGGACGACGATGTGACCATGAGCGAAGACAGGAAAAAGTTTGAAACCTGTCTCCATACCGTTCATAAAGGTGTACTGGTGGCACTCGCGGCAATCATCCCGGTAGCCAACAGGATGATGACCGGAAACAAGTTCACTACGGTCACTAAAGACATGAACGCGGCGATCGCGTCGTTAACAGCCACGAGTAACTTCTTGTCGTACAGGCGTTTCGAAAATGTCTTCAAGTCGGTTACTACCGATGCTGGCAAGCAGGTTGCCCGCTCCAAGAAGGTCGTCGACAACGACGGAAAAGAATACACTCTTTTCCTGGCGCCTAAACCCATCAAAGGCAAACCGCTGGACCATACCAAAATGTTTGGAGGACAGCTACAGTACCTGTTCAAACAGGTAGAAACACAGGCGAAACAATCCAAACACCTAGACGGCAAGAAGGATTCCAATGTGGCTAAGTTCAAGAAATCCAGATCGGATTTTCGAGGGCGACGGACCGGCCAATCGACCAACCGCTTCGGCAGCCGGAACTACGGCTACCAATCGAGGGGACGCGGCCAGAGGAACCAGTACGGCTGGAACGACGGCAACCGCCCCTTCAGGAGAGACAATCCTCCCCAGAAGCAGTTCCCCAAACCGGCCAACAAATAGAGCCTCAAAAGTAACCCAGTGTAAGCCCCTTTTGTGCAGGCAATGTATCTAATCACATTATGGACTGGGAACAACTGACTCATGATCAGTCAGTTCTCGATATTGTTAGAGGGGTTTTCATTCCTTTCATAGAAACCCCTTTACAACATAAAGTCCCTTTCCCCTACCGCTTAACTCAACATGAGGAATTGGCGTTAGACATAGAAGTAAACAAATTTCAATCCAAAGGTATCATTACTACCGTTCAACATACGGAAGGAGAATATATCTCAAATATCTTCTCACGGCCCAAACCTAATGGCGACATTGGTGATGTTGGCTAGCTAACATCCCTAATTCACTCACGAGACACCAGGGCGGCGTATCAGTCGCTAGCACGCGTGTCATAGTCCGCCGCCCGCCACTGGAGTAAGACGTGGGGAAAAAACTCTCCGTGTTGCTACCTACGATGCCGCCTATACGGAAACGCCGTGGTCGTCCTGCTACGGGTTCGCTACCTCGTCGTCCGGTTCTTCCTCGGCAGGCCTCTGTTCGGTCTCCGGTTCTTCCAGTCTCGTCGTCAGCTGGAGGGTCTTCTCCGTCCCCCTCCTCTGCTGGCAGTGTATCCAGGGCTGTGTTGGCGCGACTTGAAGCTCTAGAGCGATTGGCGGCTGCTCCGGTTGTTCCGGCCGTGTCTCGGCCGTCGTCACCTGCAACTACTGCTGACCATTTAAGTTCGAGATCTCAATCTCCTCGTCAGAGTCGGTCGGCTACTAGAAGGACTCCTGGGAGGCGTCCGCCTTCTGATTCTAGGGCTACAGACGGCTCGTCTGCGTGGAATCCGCATGCCCCTGATGTCACGGGGAGTTCACAGCCGCACCCTTCCCATGATCAACAGCGGGTGCCATCTCAGTCGCCGTATGGGAGAGGCTGGCCGCCCGTCCGTCCAGGTCAAGTACCTTCATTTCCTCACTCCGCTCAAGTACCTGGTGGTTACTTCCCTCAGTCTTCTATGGCCCCTCCTGTCTTCCAGATGACGCAACCTAGGCTGCCCGTGGCGGCCAATTTCCTGTTGGACAACGTCCAAGCATTACAAAGGCCTCCAGGTACGAAATGCTTTCCCCATCATTTAATTACAAGGGGGGATGCCTGTAAGAAAATCGCTCTGGGGGAGGCTACGTGGGCGGAATATTTCTTTGCCATTCGTCTCCTCACTGAACAACCTGACTTTCCGGTGGTTTCTATACCGGCGATTTTGCAGCACGAAAAAGACCTTGCGTTAATGGCCATAACATGGGACTGGTCAACCTGCCGACGGTGGTCGGAACGAGTATTTGCCATGATAGGGGATGGTCGGCTTAGGGACGGTTGGGCGGATCCTGCCGCGATTAAGGATGTCCAGCGCGACATCTGTACTGAAGCGGTCAGGACGCTTCAGTCTAGGGCTGCCTCATCTCAGTTTGCCTTCCCTCGTCCTGCTCCTGCAACGACACAGCGCCCTGCCCAGGTGCCTGCCACTACGGCAGCCTCAACTGGTATTAACCCGTCTCCTGGTACTCAGAGGGAAGACTACACTAGGGAGTCAGAAGGGAAGCCCTGTTATCTGTGGAATTGGGGTAAAGACTGTGGATTTACTGCAACACACGGCACCCTCCCTGATCGTTCCCCGCACATATGCGCATGGTGCGCGTACAGGTTTAAGCGCATATTACTTCATCGTGAGCAGGATTGTCTTAAAAAGAGGCGTTTCTTAGACAAGAAATCATCTGAGACTGCAGCTAACAATAACGATGTGAGTTCAATTTCGGTGGTGAATGATAAGCTCATTGTAGTTCATAATGAACCTGACTTTACAACTGTTAAACATGTTTCGCACGCTCTTAGCACTCCTGATCTCGTTACCGCCTTGCCTATATCAACCACTGATAAGAACGTCAATCACAATTACGACCCGACCTTGCCTGCTCAGTATAACCCTAACTCCCACCCAGTATCTGATAGTGAACTTGAAAGAAAAGATAATGCTGCTATACCTAAAATTGTCGCTGATTTGCCAATAATTGTTGATAATAATAACTCCATTTCCAATGTACAGATAAGCGCACTTCAAACAACCACTGTAAGTAATGAGATAACCGACTTAGATATGCCAACCTTTGACTGGTTCGATGATCCATTAGAACTTGAACTGACCTCGCTAGTCCCCACTAGGTCAAATTTTGTCCCTCCGCCCTCCCCCCTACAATATCAGGATACACTATTAGATTTCTGGCCAATTTCGGTAGACCAACCATGGTTCGGCCATGGTATATATCGTGACATATTTGATAAAGTATGTATCACTGGGTTACCTAATTTTATGGGGGCAAAAATCTCGGTCCCGTCTGGTCTCAACATTCCTCGATGGCGAGCGGTTCTGCTAGATTATCCTGATGTCCTGCTAGTTGAGCATTTAGAATTTGGGTGGCCCCTTGATTACACATCAAAGCAGATCCCAGTGCCAACTCTTAGGAATCATGCGAAGTCAGCAAATGCGGATATGCATATTACGAAATTTATCACCACCGAGCTCCACCACGGGGCGCTCCTAGGCCCTTTCTCCTCACCTCCATTTTCACCGTGGTGTCAGGTCAGTCCGATGATGACCAGACCTAAGAAGGGCTCGACGGACAAAAGAATAATAATTGATCTTAGTTTCCCGAGAGGGAAAAGTGTTAATGCAGGAATTGTCAGAGGTTTCTATTTAGGACGGCCATTTAATTTCTGCCTACCCTCAGTATCGACATTATCCGATAGATTAATTAAGATTGGTCCCAGTGCCTGGATGTGGGGAGGTGATTTAGCCAGAGCATACCGCCAGCTCAGAGTATGTCCCCTTTCTGTCCCGTTATTAGGAATTGCCCGTAACGACAATATTTACATAGATATTGCGCCACCGTTCGGCTGTAGAACTTCAGCCCTTGCTTGCGCGCGCACTACTAGAGCCGTAGTATGGCTACTCAGACGAGCAGGTTTCTTCTCATTATGTTATTTAGATGACTTCATAGGCGTAGAGGCAACAAAACAAAAAGCACGCGAAGCATTTTACTACTTTAATATGTTATCAGCCGATTTAGGTTTGGATTTGGCCGTGGAAAAATGCACACCCCCAGTCACTTCAATCTCTTGGTTAGGTTTTCTGGTTGATTCTGTGGCTATGACTGTCACGTTGCTTGAACAAAAAGTAAATGAAGTATTAGAAG
This sequence comes from Branchipolynoe longqiensis, assembly GCA_030323885.1. Classification (NCBI taxonomy): domain Eukaryota; kingdom Metazoa; phylum Annelida; class Polychaeta; order Phyllodocida; family Polynoidae; genus Branchipolynoe; species Branchipolynoe longqiensis. The sequence continues at coordinate 177,490,342 of CM059186.1, forward strand.
AATGCCTACTATGGGAAGGAAAGGTTACAGCATCAAGGAAGCAGTTACAGAGTCTAGCAGGCAAACTACACCACCTATCAAAATGTATTCAGCCAGCGGTTAGATTTACAAATAGAGTTCTGGCCGCACTTAGAGCGTCACCATATGTCGGTCAACATGTTTTCGATAAAGAATTGTTAAAAGACCTTGAGTGGTTTAAAATTTTCGCGAACACTTATAACGGTGTACAGCTATTACCTTCTGCCCCGAGAGAGGAATGGGTTATTGAGTGCGACTCAACACTGAAGGCGGGTGGGGCCTTCTCCCCCACGCACTACTTCAGCGTTGAATACGATTCGGAATTATGTGAACAAAGCCTACTAATTACACAACTTGAGGCACTTAATCTCGTACATGCTGTGACTAATCTGCTCCCTTCGAACCCACACAAATTCACCATAGTTGTTAATACCGACAATATTGCCTCACAACAAGTTCTAGACTCGGGGCGTGGTAAAGATAAAATTCTCTGCGCATGTGCGAGACAACTATGGTTGATCGCAGCTTCTAGAAATTGCGAACTTGTCATCGTACATAAGCCAGGTAAAGAGCTCGTGTTTGCAGATGCTCTCAGCAGGGCCCCACATGATAAAACCCGTAGACTGTCAGCCATGAATATGTGTAAAACTCGAGGCCTGCAAGAAATTAGTCCATTGATATCCCTTAACATTTTGAAATGCAAACTATGATAGTTACATTCGGAAGATAGTAATTTTTTGGCTCTATCTTCCAGGATTCTCAATAGTGCACCATCAGAGGCTGCTGGACAGCTATGTCCTCGCCCTGGCACCGCGCACGTGGAAGAACAAGGCCGCCTATGTCAAACTCTATATACTCTTCTGCACGCAGCATGCTATAGATTGCCACAACCCCTCGGTATATGTGCTATTGTCGTTTCTCATGTTCCTAAATGACCGCCTTAAATCACCTGGTGCTATCATGAACTATTTTTCTTCGGTAAAACTTTGGGTAGCTGCAGGCCCTGGGTGCGCAACTGCGTTTGACGCTCCTGATATCAAACTATACAAATCAGGTATATTCAAAACTAGCTCCCACACTTACGAGAGCTACCCCGATCCCTCCCCCCGAATTCAAGGCGATAATAGAATACCTGCTGAGCTTAACGCCAACTCCTAATGTTATCATTGCAGCCCTCATAATAGGCTACTTTACGTTCGTGAGACAGGGGAATCTGGTTCCCGCGACTGTTGAGCCAAACACTATGACGCATGTCTTAAGGCACAAGGATATTTTTGTGGACGGGAATAGCCTAACGGTAGTACTGAGATCCACCAAAACCCGGCCCGCATCTGCCCCGCCTATAATGTTTCGGCTCCCTGCCCTCCCGCGATCCGTGTGTTGCCCAGTCAGAGCCTGGGAAAGATACGCGATAACACCTGCATACCCTAGCGCGCCTGCATTCATGCTGCCGTCAGGTCTTCCGTTGTCCCTTCCGGTCCTGAAACGGGCCCTCACTATGGCCTCCTTCATGGCGCTAGGCAGAGACACTGGGTTTACTCTCCATGGGCTTCGAAGAGGTGCCGCTCAGGCCTGTCAAGGCGAAGGTTTGATGCTTGACACGATAATGGCTGCTGGCACCTGGCGTAGTGCTTCCGTAAATGCATACCTAGGGGCCCTTCATGTCAGTGTTGCTCCGGCAGCGCTCGGAAGATTGTTGGGTTGAGCGCTGCTGAGGCGGTCCGATCGTTTGATTACTGTTTACGATATGTTACGAGACTATGCTTATATTCCAGATGCGAAACTACAAGGAACTATAAAAAACTGAGTGTAATACTGTTTTCCGAGACTAGAGGCCAATTTGCCTATGTTTGACATATATATCTATCTATACATGATGTTTCACTAGACTTGTGCATGTTTCGATCATGAACGAGGGCCACTGTCGCCACCACGAGTTTGCTGCTCCTTGAGCTACCTTTTTAATTGTTTCAGATAAATAAATCTGTTCCAAATATACATATATCGTGTTGTGTCTCGTGTAGTGAATTAGAATGATCCTTGACTTAACTATTCTAAATAAATTAGTCGAATATAAGCACTTCAAAATGTTTTCGTTAGAAACAGCCCGTGACCTAGTAATGCAGGGCTCGTGGCTCGCAAGCGTAGACCTCAAAGACGCTTACTATACTATACCGATCTATGAGTCGCATAGAAAATTTCTTAGATTTATGTGGCAAGGCCATTTGTACCAATTTACATGCTTGCCAAATGGCCTAGCCTGTGCTCCACGTTTATTTACAAAGTTACTTAAACCCGTATTTGCTGAAATGGCCAAGAAAGGCCATGTCATGTTTCCATATATTGATGACTCATTTATTGTAGCACGCACAAGGGAAGATTGCCTTTTAGCCATAAAAGACTTATGTGATACCTTAACCCACTTAGGGTTTTTCATTCACGACACCAAATCGGTTCTACAACCAACATCCCTATTAAAATTCTTAGGTTTCTTTATTAATACAAGAGAAATGACAATCTCCCTAACATCAGACAAAATTGAAAAATTTAGTGCTACAGCCTCAGACCTTTTTAACATAAAACGACCAAAAATAAGGCAAGTGGCTGTGCTCATTGGTCTAATGGTGGCTTATGCACCAGCCGTATTATACGGGAAAGCACATATTAAATCCCTCGAAATAGATAAAAATATCGCCCTAACCAAAGCTAAGGGAAATTTCGAATGCCAAATGACCATTTCCAAAGCAGGACATGATAACATCCAATGGTGGATGAAACATTTAATTAATTCCCATAATCCCATCCGCATGGATGAGCCCAACACAACAGTTACAACTGATGCGTCACTAGAAGGGTGGGGTGCCCACAGAGGAAATGAAGCTACTGGGGGCCGCTGGTTAGATAAAGAAATAGATGACCACATAAACGTCCTAGAATTGAGAGCCATCTATCTAGGACTTACGAGCTTAGTAAAAATAGATAAACTTACCATCCAAGTTTTAACTGATAATACTACCGCAATGGCCTACATCCGTAATATGGGTGGGACAAAGTCCTCAGCTTGCAACGATATAGCAAAACTCATTTGGGATTGGGCAGAAAAACAACATGTTTGGATTACAGTAGCTCACATCCCAGGTAAACTAAATACACTGGCCGACAATAAAAGCCGCCATTTCCATGACCATTTAGAATGGTCTCTCAGCCCCGACATATTTCTAGCCATTTGTCAGGAATGGGGCTTGCCAGACATAGACCTTTTTGCCTCACGTAAAAACAAAAAACTTGATAAATATGTATCCTGGCACCCAGAACCACATGCTTGGTGAGTGGATGCTTTTTCCCTCACTTGGAATAACGCATTTTATTATATTTTTCCCCCATTCAGCCTGGTCAGCAGAGTAGCCAGAAAGATCAGGCTAGACAAAACCCATGCGGTATTGATAGTACCAGACTGGAACACTCAGCCGTGGCGAGCCATAGTCGAATGGGAAGCCAAGACGGTTTTAAAATTCCCAAGAGGGCAGGTAAACCTACAACATCAAGGAAAAGTGACGACACAAGGGGACGTGTCAACAACCCCCCTACTGGCATTCCTTTTCTAAGGGCGTATTTACAAAAATACCGACTAGATAAAATCACCCAAGAAAGGTTAATTTTGGATGCCTGGAGACCAGGAACTGTAAAAATGTATACTACTTACCTTAGGAAATGGGGAGTACATTGTTTAATACATAAAGTTAAACCGATGGCCCCCACGATCGCTCAAGTAGGCCGCTTCCTCCGCATGTTGGAAGATGATGGACTGGTTATGGGGCTATAAATGCGGCGCGCTGCGCACTCTCCATAATTGTGCCAAGAATCGAAGGACAAACCATTGGCAAACATGAAGTAATTCATTGGATCATGAGAGGAATCTATGAAAGAAACCCCCCAAAGCCGAAATATAGTCGGTTTTGGGATGTTTCTACGGTGTTTAAACTTTTCCAATCCTGGCCGGAGAATAAATTGCTCACGGTCCAACGGTTAGGCTATAAATTAGCAGTACTATTATTACTAGTTACAGGTCTTAGAGGACAAACAATTGTAGCCCTCTCTTTGCAAGGCCTCGACATTGACAAAAAAGAGGCCACGTTTGACTTAAACGTTCTGTTAAAGTCTAACAGGACAGGAGATCCACTCTCCTCTATTCATTTAGATAGCTTTCCACAGGATAAGAAACTTTGTGTAGTTTCAGCCATTAGAACATACATATCCAAGACAAACGGAATACGGAATTCCAAACAACTCTTAGTGAGCTTTATCAAGCCACATAAAAGCCATCTCACGTGACACACTAGCCAGATGGACTATTATTATACTCAAGTTGGCTGGCATTGACACGGAACGTTATGCTTCGCATTCCACAAGGGGTGCTATGGTGTCCAAAGCGAGAAAATTAGGAATCTCGGTTCGAAGAATCCTAACACACGCCGGCTGGAAGACGGCCAAGTCGTTTGCTAAACATTACAACAAACGACTAGAGAAACCAAGCGGGGTGGCAACCCGCCTACTCACCAACTAACAAGAACCGGTGAGATGTACAAACTTTTGTTTTACTACTGATACAAATACATGTTCATCAGATAATTGGGGATAAAAATGAGGCTATGTGAAGGTCTCCCTCGGCCTCGAGTAGCCGAGGCGTTGTACCGAGGTAAAATAGTATAGTTATACGAATCTTACCTGGGTACAGATGATGGATAACTCTTGTTTTCCCGAGGTACAAGCCTCGGGTAATCGTGGACTAGGGCCCACCCGCCACACCCTGCCACGATTATCACGTTCGCTTGTGCCAAAACGAAAACATCAGATTTCCATCATTTTAAGCTCATTTTTATCCTGAATAATTAGGTGAAGATTGCTGAACCCGGATGTTGCTTCCTTCTCCCTAGTCCACGATTACCCGAGGCTTGTACCTCGGGAAAACAAGAGTTATCCATCATCTGTACCCAGGTAAGATTCGTATAACTATACTATATATATACACATACATATACACCCGCACCTGGTCAAGCACAGTGATTAGTACTAGAACAATTGCATTCCTCCCTTGTCGAATATCGGAATATTTTACAAGAGGATTCCAGATGGCTGTCAAATACAATGTGGAGGCTTGTTCTGGTATATACAGCTTGCCCTGCAGATAGCTCACATCTTTCAGCATTTGCAAATATCGCAAAAGAAGACAGGTTTGTGAACGAATGGATTTTAGACATGAAGTCCACTATGACAGCTTATTTATCTTTTGGGAAGAACATATCTTCTTGCTGTAAATGCTTCTCAATTTCCACCCTAAGCTTGCTTTTCTCCAGTTTTGAAGTTATATTGCCTTCAAAGGTGATAGAAGATGGCAGGATCTCATGCAAATAGATTAATGCCAATGGCGATCCTCGCGCAATATCAATGCTGGCTGAGGAGCTGCCAATATATTCACAGAGACAACAGCAGTAGAAACACTGGTGTCAGATTGTGATTTGAAGTCAACAGAGGTCAAGATTACTTTTACGATAGTGACATACAGTTTATTGTTCTATTTAAAAAATCTATCCTTGCAAAACTCCTTGTATCACTGCTTGCCATTCATGAGAGCCTGAAGCAGATGTGCAGATACTTCATCACGTGCTACCTGCTTAGTGACAAAGTTATGCGGCTTTATACCTAGTGCTTGAATGACAAACGGATTGCATCTGCTGTATATAAAGTCCAGAAGCAGTAACACATTTCTGTTCAAGTGTTCTGCTTTTTGACCTCATGAGATCATGATGGACGACTGCAGATTCATTATGGTTCATTAAAGTTTTATTTGTCATCTCTCTCAAGTTATTGGAGATGCCAAGAATCTCATGAAAAATTGACTCCCATTAAACCACAACTGCTGTGTTTCTTGTCTGGCCCACAATTCCCCATACCCTTAGATTCTCTCTGGATAGACTGATCTAACTTCATGTCTGGTGCCACAGCAATGGAGCATCCATCATAATCTTTTACAACAAACTTGCCAGGTCATTTGCTTGAAGACCACTCAGTACTGGCATACTTCAAACTTTTAATTACAGTCATTCAGGAAGGATTTGAACAATTATTGAATATAACATGAGTGTGCAAGCAGCTCAGTCAACCTAGTAGTTACATTGCTTGTACTCTTCCCAAACAAGGCTTCCCTTAGTTCCACTGAAGCTGCCATCACCTCAATATCTACCTCACGATCCTGCTGTGCGATCCATGACCAGAACCCCTCCCAAATCAAGGATGTGATGACATCTGTCACAATCAGTAGGCCTTGGAATGTTCTTACATAATACAACCCTTCCAAAACAGAAATCAGGATCAACTTGGCAAATACCGCTGTCTCAGTAAGCCCATCTTCAATACCAGAACGTCGCAGATATGGTCCAGCACACTTAAGCAGTACATTGACCCAATGAAACATCCCCATCATGCCATGTATGAACAAGGGAATCAATCCTAGGGGAATCCCATCAAAATTCCATTAGCCATGTGGATTTCTGTGAATCATTATAAGCTAATATAGCCATGTTTTCATGCTATTTTATCTATGTAATATTCGCACAACATCTTTGGACTATAATTTATCATTATATAAGTCATTAATAACAAAATTCTTCAAATTACCATGTCAATCTGAACAAATCATTCTAACAGCTCTCCACTTCTGACATGGATCCATTGACATAACATATCCAGGGTGAATATACGATAGCCATGAAAAGCAAGTATAATGCCTTGATAGGTGGTTTGTAACCTTATGGTGGTTAACGGCTGCAGAGCTGCAGCAATTTAGAAAGGAACCGATAAATCGGTCCGATCTTTGGTTGAAATTTAATCTTCAGGTGATGCCAAATGTGGGAGCATCTTATATGTTTGGATGTGTGTATATGTGTGTATGTGCAACACTTGGAGTATCAGGTACAAAGTTAGAGTAGAAAAGAGGATTTTGACACCATCTAATTAGGTCAAATATTCCATGAGATATGACCATGCAGGATATCGTTTGGTTGCTATGGGCAGTCATCTTGGATTCCAGGTGACCTAGATATCTCACAACATTCAGACCCCCTCCAGTGACTCGGGCAACATAGATTTAGTGGGTAAAGACACATTGTCCATCCATCTAGGTCAAGTAGTTATGACTGTTTGAAATGTTTAACCGGTTGCTAGGGATGGCCATCTTGGATTTCTGGTGACCTAGACATCAGGCAACCTTAAAACCCCTTTATTGACTCAGGTTCCCTTGATTTGGTGAGGAAATACCCCAAACCCATTCCTCTAGGCGAAATAACTTTGGAATTATAACCATTAAAGATTCCACCCATATGTGTCCATTACTCAAACCAACATTCAAATTCTCCTCTTCAGCATTTGTATACAGGTCTCTATGGCATGGCCAGGACTAAATATGTTATTGCTGAAACCTGTGGAAAACTAGATAAAAGATTCACCCGGTACTTGTAGTACATGGGTGAAGGACAACGTAGTGTAAATACGGCCGAAAATAGGTTTAGTATGGAACATGAACTAGAAACTGTGGCTCCAGTATCAAATGGCTACTCATATAGGCACAGAGTTGCTGAAATTGGCGAGAATGCAAAAAGATAAGATGGCAGCCAGAGAACGCTGTCGATTTTACTTTTAAATTGCATTAAATTATATGTTTTATTATATTTTCCACCTCAAAAGTAGTGGGTAAACATGAAGACATATACAAAGAATAAATGGTGCTTCTTAGATTGAGAAATTAGGCTCTCATAAAGACTCATTTCAATAGCCTGATTTTTCGACCGTTTTTATATAAGGTTGATCTTCACCCATGTACTACAAGTACCGGGTGAATCTTTTATGTAGTGGAAAGCATGCCACAATTAAGTCATTGGTTTAACCCGACCAGGGTTAGAACCCACAACCATGGGTTCTGATCCCCCGATCTCCCAAAAACATCGGACGGACGCTCAACTCATTCGGCAGAATTGGTAAAGACGCTGGCTGGCTTCACACGCAGGAGGTCGCAGGTTCAAAACAGTGTGGTGAGTCAAATTAATTACATACATTTATATTTACTCTGAAGTAATATGATGAGGCAGTGACTGCTGTAATATGTTGAGGCAGTGACTGCTTCGCACAGTATCAAGATAATTTGACTGAGTGGGCTCTCAGGCTACGGTGCTGGAATGGCAATCTTCCATGATTATGTATTGTCACTAGTTGGTGCCCTTCCTGAGATGACCTTAAATAAGTACAACAACAATTTAGAAATCTTCAAATCACTCATTGGAACATACAAAATCTATCCAACAAAAATAGTGCTTTAAACATTCCAATGAAAAATAAACAGTCAGTTTATTTCCCCCCTCCCCCACCTGTGAAAGTACGATGTCTGAACACTTTGACTTCTAGATACTGAATGCTTTATTCAGGATCCAGGGGCCTGAACCGCCGGCACCTGTGCCTCTGACATCTCATTTACATATTTTTGTTGTTCTCCGCTCGTGCCTTGATGTCTTTTAGTTTTACGCATATATTACACCACCCAGTCGCCGACCTTCAACTGCCTGTCACCCAGAAAACTTGGTTTCATGGAGCGCTTGATTGTCATAATTGACAGATTCACACTAGCTGCACTTAGTAGACAGCTCATTACTACGGTATTAAGTGTAAGCTACTTCACTAACTTGACTATAGAAGGCTGCACATTTGTGAAAGATAATTTTAGCTTATAATTAAATTACGCCGGATCATTTTCCAGTTTAATCTCAGGAGGCTAATTGGTCTGTGTTTTATGCGTGCAGTGCTTAAATGGAATGTCAAACAGTGTTTATGTTTTTAATGACACAGATAAGGTTCCTTCCGCATAATTCAAAACTTAATTTAGTAGGTGATTTTAAAAGTGGTTGCGATAAAGGTTATAGCAGGAGAGGAATATTAGAAACTTTACTAATGAACTGAAAACAGATAAAATTATGATAAAAACGCATCAGGTAAGGTCCAACTTATTTTACGCTCACTTTTTGTCATAGTTTTCTGATACGCGATCACTTACTTATTATAATAAAATTATAGTAACAACAATTTTATCCATGAACTTTCATTCATGTTTGGAACCATACCGAATTTAAAGAATATTATTTGGGTTGTGCACAATACATTGGGTGTCCTTAAACATTGTAGCTGCCTGTTGGAGAAAAGTATAAAGTATGAATCAGAATAGCACTGATAGTAGTAGATATGTATGGTTCACTAACAACAACTAATTTTAATACATTTCCAATGATCTCCCTGACAAGGAAGACAAATAGCTTATGGTGAAACTATTATGTGAATATGTCCATCATTATCCATCATACAGTACCTTTACACTTAATAATATTTCTATTGCTATGCACATAAGATTAACTATATATGGCTAAAAATCTTGGAACTGTAAGTAATGTGTTAAAATTTAAACATATGATCACCTAAATCTACTATTCCCTTTTATGCATGAATATCAGCTATATTTAAACCAAATATCAATATTCTAAAAATAAAAACTGTGGCATTGCACTAAGAAACTACTAAGCATTGCTCTCTCAGCGGAGATGGGTCATTCAGGCGAAATAACACTAATAATCATGGCTAGATTATCAATAATCAAGCATGATCCTTATGAATAAGTGCCTCCGTTTGCATCATGTTAGTGGTTCTTTAAAGATGCGAACTGGCAAAAATGGAATAACACATATTGACCTTATAACTGAAAATTAAGATCGGTGGATTTCATTTTCTACTGCTGAATTGGTCTATGGTATCTGGAAGGGATATCCATCATAGCGTAACATCACTGTTCCTGGGAGAATTTAAAGTATGGCTCTTATTTTCCCCTGATGCATTATTTTATTATTATTATCCTCTTCTTTGATGCAGGATTGTGGTAGCCTATTCAAAGCTTGTAGCTCTCAGCTCTAATGGTATGCAGCCTCAAAATTGTACAGGAATGTTTCTCTGGCCCAGGCCCTGTCCAGCGCATTCTTGAATTGATTCATGGTAGCTGCTTCCACCGCTTCTTCCGGTAGCTCATTCCACATGTTTAAGTGGCTCATGAATAGTTGAAGAGAACAAAAGTAGGGGCAATGTTCAATCTCTGTCCTTTCAGTTGCATAGACATAGCTTTCAGCCTATGCACAAATGATATGATAAATCCAATGTTTTGATGGCACTATTGTTTCCATGGCTGCTAAAGCATGGACCGGGCAAACAGTTTCTGTCAGAAACACGCAAAACATTACAAAAAAATACTGTACTCGGTAACAAAACCGATACAATTACTAGAACTACAAAAACAGATGATTAAGGAAGTGACTTGGCATCTGGGTAGGTCGGACACTCGCATGACACCCATTCAAGGTCAACCTCCAATTATCCCTGATGTCAGGATATAAGATACACAAAACAAGGTCACTGAATGAGTGGTCCTGCCTGTGGGTCCTAAAAAAGGGTAATTACTGCACTGGAATGACTCCCTAAAATTTGAAGTCAAACTCCACTGACTCTGAATTTCACGAAGCTAAAATTTACAATCAAGAGGCTAGAAGTAATTTTCTATGGACAAAGGGTGCATGGGCATCTGTAGATAAAGGATTCACCTGGTACTCGCAGTACATGGGTGAATACCAACCCTATATAAAAACGGTTGAAAAAGCGGGTTAATGAAATGAGAGCCTAATTTCACAATCTAAGAAGCAACATTTATTCTTTCTAGATGTCTTCATATTTACCCGCTACTTTTGAGTTGGAAAATATAATAAAACATAAACTTTAATGCAATTTAAAAGTGCAATTGATGCTGTTCTCTGGACGCCATCTTGTCTTTTTGCATACTCTCCCATTTCACCAAATCTGTGCCAATATATGTAGCCATTTGATCATGGAACCACAGTTTCTACTTCATTTTCCATACTAAAGCTATTTTCACCCGTATTTAGACTATGTTGTCATTCACCCGTGTATTACAAGTACCGGGTGAATTTTTTATCTAGGGCATCTGATGTAGTCTCCGTGCACCATCGTTCAAGATATGAACTCCTAATAATTGTTTGAATGACCTCATAACAAATTGTGTTATGCGGATAAATTCCCAACGATGCTCGTAAGTAACGGACAAGTTTGTTGGTTGTTGGAGGTTTACGTCCTGGCAACATCTAAGGTCATATGACTACGATAGCTGTGTCATAAAGCCCGAGTCCTGCGTGTACCTTTGTCTTCCATCTCACAACGGGTGCTTCCTAATAATAAAACCAACATACTTCCTAATAATAAGACCAACATACTTCTTTTTAATACAGAAATCGCTTCAAACTAAATTTGAATCGCACTTCCTGGAAAACGGTGTAAGATGAGTACATTCCCATTTAATTGGATACCTTGTGTTGTTTGTTCGATTGTCGGGGTTTTATGTCATAGCAACATGTAACGTCATGCCAGGATGCGGACACATTATGTGTTCTTGAATGTGACGATGTTATCCTCAGTATATAGTTACTACCCATCATTCAATAAAAGAATGAACTCAACAACGTTAATGTAGTCAACCATAACATCACTGCACCCAACTTACACATCAAACAACTGCACATAACAATGGCAATGAGCACCACTGTACCGCTTTCATCGGTGCCCATTCAGTGCTGCAGATTTGCAGCCTTCAGCGCACCAATGCGACTGAAAACTCCCCCAAAACAAACCACTCTACTAATAACTCTCCACATCCATCCTCCTCATTTTAACCAACAAAATCCTTCAATAAATCCCTTAGCATTTTCACCAAAATCCAGACTGTTTTATACTAATGCATACACTGAACGCTTGATACAAACTAGATAGAGTTCAACTACTTAGTTAGCTAAATGTTGATGAGCCCTAAACCAAGACTATTCTGGACATACCCCTGCCTAGAATCTACTTTAAACACTACCTACATTAAATATACTGACTATATACCACCAACTCTTAATTAGCTGATTCTAATAACGATATTTTATTATCTTAAAATTGTTCTTGAAATTATATAGTGTAAAAGACTGAAGTTAAGTATGGCTAGCACACAAGTGCCTCAGCGCTGAAAAAAAAGGTGTATTCAGATGAATAATAATATTTACCAAAAATATAATGCCATGTAAAAAGAGCGGTTTTGCCCAATTGAGTGAAACAGGAACTCATGTACAACGAGTGTGAACTAGTTAATTTTGTGTTTGTAGATTAGTTGATTAAGCAGGGGAAATTTCATTTGTGGACGATTGGTCTTCCTCATTTCACTGCTCCTTGCCCAATCCGATTAATGCCGAGTGCCAGGCTAGGAGGGGACAAGTATAGATTTTTAGGTCATTGGTTTGACTCGACCAGGATTCGAAGCCACAATCCCACAATCTACCAGAATGGGAGACAGACGCTCAATTCATTTGGCCATCCTGTCTGGTTAACAATGAAATGACAGCTTGATTTCATACACCTTGTGCGGTTATGGCCACATAATTATTTGGGGCTGCCAACATAATGTACAGACTCAATGCAATGATTCATCAAGGTTTAACGGAAAACAATTATGAAGGCATGCATCAATATTGAGTATGCATTCTATTGCTTAGTTATATGTACTTAACTAAGTATACATCTGTCATGGCGGTGATGAAACCCCCAAGAATGGGACTTGAACCCACATCTCTTTGCATTCCGGGCCAGTGTGGTAACCATTACACCACCTAGGTTCGCTGATATCACCACTTGCCTGAGAGGTCAGTGTAGACTACAACACATCCATAAATCATGTATATTGTTGCGTTCTTTGTGTACATATAATTACTGCCTGGCATTGACAGCATGAAGAATTACTGTCATGCAACATATGACTACAGGCTTGTAATATATATGTATATAATATATGTGTATGCATTTAGGGCATAATTTTTTATAATTAGTTTTTTTATTGAGGCTGTATTTATACTGTCCATAGCATATAAGCCCGGGTACCCAGTTGTAGTGTTGGTGTCAGTTTACCACACAGTAGCTGCTGATAAGGTATTTGATTGCCTGCATTTCAGTAGCAGATAGATAATTGGTTGGTATGGTTACTAGCCTATGTTATTGTTTTTTTGATTTTCTTGGCATATATGTATTTTATTTTGTTCTACCCTTATTACTAGACTAGCCTACTCCTATTTACATATCATAGGCTTGTATGTAGCTGTGTGGTGTGTTACCTGGCTACTTTTGGCATGGTTACCTTCCATTGGGCGTTGGGCTGGTGGGCCGTGACATATCATATGCCCCTTTGCAGTGCACCTTAGTTGGGGTTTCCTAGCCTTATTTTGCACAGATATTTTTTGTAAGTTTTTAGGTCAGGAATTTGTAGTTCCTTCAATGTACAATTCCCTCGTGGTGCATTTACTCTACGTTATTCTTATCTCTCTCCATATATTTACATTTATACCTATCTGACCATCCGAGCGTGTCTGGCAGCGGTAGCGATCAGACGCAGCTGGTATCCGCGTGGCCAGCAGCCACTCACAGCTGGCACCCTAGTGGCGGAGGCATACTAGCTCCTATGACGGTAGTACAGTAGTTAATAACTAACTCCTATGACAGTAGTACAGTAGGTAATAACTAATATAGAGAGAACTGATAAGTGATAGTGTCCTTGTTCATATTCCCATAATAGATTATAGAGCACATATATATATTTATATGTCTATATGTATATCTGTATATATCTACATATTTATATATCTAAATATTTATATATCTATATATTTATATATCTATATATATATATCTATATGAATACTTTTTCTGACTCGAGTGAGTGCGATTAACAGCATTGTTGTGAGATAGGGTGTCGATGGGGGTACCACCAGTGCACCGGGTGTAGCATTAGCAATATTTGCTATGAGACTTGGTTGGTCGGTTGTTGGAGATTTATCTCATGGCATGTCATATCAGGACGGGCACCGACTTGTGACAGTGCACACTCATTTCAACTTTATAGTGCTGCCCCACTGGGAGACCAGACTTCCAGCACAATGACCTGATTTCCCTATCAGTTACATTACCCTGACACTTAGCTAACAAGTCCTTTGCATTTTCCCAGTCATGCCGAGTTCTATGATAGGTAGCGACACATATAAATTATGTAAGTCATGGGTTTGACTCGAGCGAGAATCGAACCCCCAACCTTCTGCACGGGAAGCCTGCGATCTATCGATTCGACCACCACGTCCGGTTAAGCAAGACTGATGTATAATCATAATAGATATGTACAACTGATGGTGACAGGTTCGGGAATTTACAACTATATGTTCACATGTGTTGATATATGTATACATTCATAATATCAATAAATATATATATAATTGTTATAGATAGTATATGTAGATATAATATATATATAGGTATATACTCTATGTATATGCCTGTCTCAAAAGGTGAGCATTCATTTTTGTTGGTCCATTGTAATGATTGACACAAAACAGCAGAGAAACGGTTACACTGAAAACACAAGGACATTTGCTTCAAATCAACATGTATTCTATTGGGATTATGAAACACCATGTAAAAAACAAATCAGTTTAACCTGAGCAAATGCATAAGCAGGTAGTATGTTGATTGTCACAATGGACAGAGTTTTGTCCCATATTGCTTAGCACCTTTTGAGACAAGTCTCATATACATAAATATATATCCTTGGCCAGCTACATAAGTCATCACACTACTTGTGTTTACATTCATAGTTTTGTTCATTCAGGGGAACCAACAACTAATCAATTGGCATGATGTCCGTTTCTAACAACAGCAAACAAAATACAACAAAAACAATAACTAGTTCGCAGTATCGCTGCCGAACGACACAAAACAACAACCCACAATTAAGTAGAGAAAGAGAAATCTCTTAAAAAACTACCCCGTTATCCCCAGTGGACACACACGTGCACACACACACATGTGCATTGTTCACTGAACCGTGTCGAAATTGAAAGTACGGAATCATTCATGTCATTGGACGACTGCTTTGTTAGTCGTCTCTCTCACGCCACCTGGTGGCATTAAAACGCCGACATTCCACCCCTAAACATTGCGCAACAGGAGGCCACGGTTGGTTGATTGTTGGGGTTTTACATCGTGGCAACAACTAAGGTCATATCAGGACGGGTACCGATTTGTGACACTGCGCATTCAATGCAGGTTTTTGTTTGTTGTTTTACGTCCTAGCAACATCTAAGGTCATCAGGGTGGGTACCAACTTGTGACAGTGCACACTCATGGGAACTTCATAGTGCTGCCCCAGTGGCAAATCAAGCCACCAGTGCAATGCCCCAATATCCCACTCCGTCACATTATCCTGACACTGAAGTAAGCAGTTCTTGCCCTATCCTATTAATGCCGAGCACCAGGCTAGGAGGTGATACATATCAATTTTATAAGTCATTGGTTTGAGTCGACCGGGAACCGAGCACCAGATCTCCCGCACGCGAGGCCCGCGCTCTACCGATTCGGCCACGGGGCCCGGTGCCGCCGGAAAGGCCACGGTGTCGCTGGGCAGGCCACGGTGCCGCCGGGCAGGCCATGGTGCTTTATGCGTTGTTATCTAGGCGCCCTGTCACATTCTGATGACTCTCAGCTGACGTTTACGGGCTTCTAAAAACAGTGCTTCTGATGCAATTACCAGTGGATAATACGGCATATGGGTATGGGGTATGAGGTATGGGGATGGGAGTGGGGGTGGGGGTTGGGGTGGGGTGGGGGGGGGCCTGGGGCGGTGTTGGGGGGGGGGGGGTGCTGGGATATGGGAGCCCGCCCAATTCCCTAATCGGTAACTACTACGCAAAGACAGTAACTGCGTACTTGTTTGTTCGCTGCCTGAATGGATGGGTATTTACTAACCTTCTACAGTTAACTTCGACTAATACACCAATATTTTGTTGATGGGTGTATTTATGATGCCCATAACGGTTAAGTCTAATGACTTGTTTTCGCCGCTAGACAGTAATAATCCCCTTCTTTTTATCAAAATGCAATCACCAAGAATAACACTACCCAAATAAATACCCGGTAATAGAACCTGCTCAATAAGTATTGTGGAGGATCATCAGACGCAAAATCCTGTAAACGCCAATCAACAAATTTAATTAAAATACAATATTTTCACCTGAACATACTTTTAAGTCTCACTACTTCCACTTTTGTTGTGATGACATGATTATGGAGCAATGAGCAAACAAATTAGGAATGTAAAACAATAATTTTGTTAAGGGTATATTCCAATGTTTATCTTAATTTTTGGATTAGCGTTTGTGCGGTTTTGAGCCTGAACACATTATTTTTGTATTAAACAATATACAGATCATTGGCGTATATCCCTGATTAAATGTTATATTTCATTCTGCGGACCTTGGACTTAGTTGGAATAATTGGAACTAATATATGCACACGCGTGGATGCACACGTGGATACACGTGGACACAGACATGGACACACACGGGGACACACATGGGGACACACACATGGACACACATGTGGACACACACATGGACACACACGGTGACACACACGTGGACACACAGATGGACACACACGGGGACACACACACATGGACACACACAGGGACACACACGGGGACACACACATGGACACACAAGTGGATACACACATGGATACACACGTGGACACACACATGGACACACATGTGGACACACACGGGGACACACACATGGACACACACAGGGACACACACGGGGACACACACATGGACACACATGTGGACACACACGTGGACACACATGGGAACACACACATGGACACACACGTGGACACACACATGGACACACACGTGGATACACACATGGATACACACATGGACACATATGTGGACACACACGGGGACACACACATGGACACACATGTGGACACACACAGGGACACAAATGTGGACACAGACGTGGACACACACGTGGATACACATGTGGACACACACGTGGATACACACATGGATACACACGTGGATACGCACATGTACACACACGTGGACACACATGTGGACACACACATATACATACACATGGACACACACCTGGACACACACGTGGACACACACATGGACACACATGTGGACATACATGTGAACACATACATGGAAACACATTTGGACACACACATGGACACACACATGGACACACATGGACACATACATGGACAAACACGTTGACACACACATGGACACACACATGGACACACACGTGGACACACACATGGACACACACATGGACACACACATGGACACACACGCGGATACACACATACACAATTATATACATGCATGCATAGATTCATCTGTACATATACCTACATTAATACATGTATATATTTGTGGCGTGTAAATATTTGATCATTGAATAGAAATGGTTTGTCAACATAAATGTATTGGTCTTGAACTAGGAAAAATTGTGAACATGTACACACAGAAGACACATAATGTAATCTACTAATAATATGGTGATACAGATAATTGAACTAAAGTGCAGAATATAATAGACTGGTAGTCTATAAGTGATGAATGGACATGTGTAAATGCCTATATGTAATACGGACATACACGCATGCACACCTACATTCATACGCATGTATGTGACTACAGGCAGGCATACCTACATCCATACAGAAGTATGTGCATACACACATAAATGCGTACATCCACACACATACATGCATACATCCACACATACCTACAATCATGCATGCACACCCATACATCCATACACACATGTGTATACACTTATACACATATGCATCCATACATACATGTGCCTACATGTATACACACATACATCCATACACACATGTGCATATATGTATACACACATCCATCCACACATGTTCCTACATGTATGCATGCATACATCCACAAACATGTGCCTACATGTATACACACATACATCCATACACACATGTGCCTACATGTATACACATACATCCATACACACATGTGCCTACATGTATACACCCCTACATCCATACTCACATATGTGGGTACATATACATGCATACCTACATTCATAGACACATGGATACATGTATACCTACATTCATAGACACATATGTGCCTACATCCATCCATCCATACATACATACATATACACATACATACATTCATACACGCATGTCCATACATGCATACCTATATATATATATATATATATATATATATATATACACAGCCGTACACACACACGTGCCTACACGCATACATACCTACATCGATACACACATGTCCGTGCATGCATAACCTTATATACAACCATACACACATATATGTGCCTACACGCATACATAGCTACATGCGTACACACACACATGCACACGTGCACATATATGCATACACACATGCATCCATGCAAACATGAATGCACACCTACACACATGCATACATACACCCATGCAAACATGCATGCATACACACACATATGCACACATACACCCATGCAACTATACATGCACAAATACACACATACATACACACATGCACACATACCTACACCCACACACACCAATAAGCAGAGAGTTAAATGGATGCTTACAAGTTACATAGACAAAGAGGGACCATTTCCGCAACCCCAAAGGGCTGGTGCGTGTCGAACCCTGGGGCTGAGCTTTACCTTGTTCCAATGAGGCCACTCAGTGAGCAGGGCTATATTTAGTGGTTTCCACCCACTCACCCCCCCCCCCCCCATCAACCCACCAACCCACCGCACCCTCCCATCACTCCCTCTCCACACCCATACCCTAGCCTCTCCCTCCCTGTCCCCACACCAACACACACACACCCACGCACCCACCCACACCCTCCCCACTCCTCCCTCCATTCTCGGGTTTCGGAGAACACTGCTCTCTCTGTGTGGCCAGAGAATGACAAGCTCCCTTTGTACACAGGTGAACTATTGCTTCGATACGCCATTCTAAGTGCTCGCCCCCCGACCCCCACCACCACCACTACCCTCACCCCTCACCACCAACCCATACCCCTTACTGAGCCGGCGGGACTGGAGAACATGTCAGGCAGAGCATGACTGTGAGATTAGGCACACTTCGTCACCCGTAGAACCCGAGCATCCAAAAGTACACCCATGGATATTTGTAGATGTTCTTCTTTTTGGTTTATATTGTGGTCGTGGATGCAATTAGCAATCGATTAACAGGCATCTGCATGCGCTTCGACTCGTTTCTTTTCATGTGTGATTTCACTTGAAATGTTGCTTCAAAACAAAACAAACAAAAATAATTGTTGTTGCTTTTCAATTGGTTTTCGTCCTTTCAAGAACATGCTGGCAGTGCTGATGGCATTAAAACAATCTTATAACAATATACAGTAAAACCTCTCTAAATCGACCGACCGTGGGGCCGACTTTATGTGGTCCATTTAGAGAGGTGGTCAGTTTAAAGAGTTAGAATATCAATTCAATGGTATTGTTGGGACCCAAATAAACCGATCAATATAGGGGAGTGGTCGATCTGTGGAGGGATCGGAATAATGAGGTTTTACTGTAGATGGACAATTACAAGAAATAAGCAAAGTAATGATGGATATAGACTGAGATAAGGAAAACCATAATTATATAGGGGTAGCTATGTTAGACATATCATGGTGTCAGTTAGTCGGGGGGGGGGGGGGGAGGGCATACTTTTTAAAAGGGTGGTGATAGTAGGGTGTACGACCAGCCTAATGTAGCTGTCACACTACGACGACAATGGGAGGACGACAGCCCGGCGGCTGGAATTTTGAGAAATCACGACGACATATGCAAATTTGGGCTAATTTGGACGACAATCGGACGAAATCCGGACGACATCGGGACAACAGACGGGACGACAGCGGGACGACAGTGTCTGTGTATCTGTGTCTGTGTGTGTGTGACTCTGTGTCTCTGTGTGTGTCTCTATGTGTATGTCTGTGTCTCTGTGTATATGTGTGTGTATGTGTCTATGTGTGTATATGTGTGTGTCTGTGTCTCTGTGGGTGTGTCTGTGTGTGTCTGTGTATGTGGCTGTGTATGTGTGTGTCTGTGTCTGTGTGTGTGTGACTCTGTATATGTGTGTATCTCTATGTGTGTGTGTATATGTGTGTCTGTGTATATGTGTGTGTATGTGTATATGTGTGTGTCTGTGTGTGTATGTGTCTCTGGGTGTGTATGCGTCTGTGTGTGTATGTGTGTGTATGTGTATGTGTGTGTATGTGTGTGTGTATGTGTGTGCCTCACTCTCACTCTCAGTCTGACTCTCACTCTCACTCTCAGTCTCAGTCTGACTCTCACTCTCACTCTCAGTCTGACTCTCACTCTGTATATGTGTGTCTGTGTGTGTGTCTCTGTGTGTGTCTCGGCATGTGTCTCTGTGTGTCTCTGTGTTTCTGAGAGTGAGAGTCAGAGTGAGAGTGAGCGTCAGACTGAGAGGCAGGGTGAGAGTCAGAGTGAGAGTGAGAGTCAGACTGAGAGTGAGAGTGAGAGTCAGACTGAGAGTGAGAGTCAGACTGATAGTGAGAGTCAGAGTCATACTGAGAGTGAGAGTGAGACTGAGAGTCAGAGTCAGAGTCAGAGTCAGACATACACATATACACACACAGACACACATATACACACATGCACATGCATAGACACAGACACACACATATACACATAGACACGGACACACACACAAACACACACAGACACATACACATACACACACACAGACACACACAGATACACATACACACACACATACACACACATATACCCATAGACACACATATACACACATATACACACATAGACACACCTAGACACACATATACACATATGCACACATAGACACAGACACAGAGACACACAGAGACACATACATGGAGAGAGAAGCAACTACAGCTTAACGACAAGACGACAGTGCCGCGACAGTGCCGCGGCAGTGCGACAGTGCCGCGACAGTGCCGCGACAGTGCCATGACAGTGCCGCGACAGTGCCGCAACCTCGGCTGTCGTCGGCTGTCGTAGAAGTTTTTCAACATGTCCAAAATCCCCACGACAACCCGGCGACAGTCGAGAAAGAGTGGAGAAACTGGAGGTGTCGCGAGGGGCCGCGGCGACAGCTGCGCGACAATCGGCGACAATCGACGACAGACCGGAAGTCGCTGTCGCAGGGCTGTCGCCGCTGCTTGTCGTCGTAGTGTGACTGCTACATTAGGGGTTGAAGTTTGTTTGTTGTTGTTTTACGTCCTAGCAACATCTAAGGGCATATCAGGAACGGTACCGACTTGTGACAGTGCGCACTCATGGTGACTTTATAGTGCTGCCCCACTGGAGACCAGGTCACCAGTACCATTACCTGATATCCCACTCAGTCACATTATCCTGACACTGAGCCAACCAGTCCTTGCCCTATCCTAATAATGCCGAGCGCGGGAGACGGACGCTCTAACTCTTTGTAGGCTAACTCTGTTAGTAGGTTGGAGTTTTGATCTCGTTGTCCACTACTCGTCGAAGGTGTGTGTTTGAAGTGTAGAGTAGGAGGATTACATTAATTGATAATGCACAGTGAATTTCAATTTTTGACAATGGGTCTTCCCAAGTTCACCGTTCCTTTCCCTATCCTAGCAATACGGAGCGCCTGCAAAGGTAATGAGAAGCGTACATCTTAAGGCCCTGTCACATTATGATGTTTCTTCCAGCGTGCCGCCAACGCACAAAATATTATCAATGCGTCAAGAAACGTCCAACTGTTCGGTGTTTCGGGGGGTAGTTTGACGGGCCGCAGCGTGTTAGTAGCATGGTAATAGCGTGTTATTAGCGTGCCGTCAACGGATCTCGACGTGGCGGTCGGGAAAACCCCAAACAAAGGGTGATTAACCTAATTCACTGGCGGGTTGGTCAGCGCGTCGTGATGTGCCACCAATGATTTGCCAGCATGGTGTGTGCGTGTTACCGGTGCGCTGGCAGCGGGCTGAGGGCGGGCTGCCGGCGCAAGGGTATTGCATCAAGAAGCACCAGCAACATGTCCAAAACTGCCATCAACACGTCCATACGTGCCAACAACACGTAAACACGCACCAGCAACACATCCACATGAGCCAGTAACACATCCACACACGCCATCAACACGTCCACAGGCACCAGCAACATGTCCAACATGTCGCGAAATGCTGGCACTACGCCAATAGGTCGACCAATACACATCCATTAAACGATACCGAAGCGTTGACGGGCCGCTCGCAGTTTGGCGAAAAATCCCCAGCGTTGATCGACGTTGATCAATGTGAAAACCTTGACGCGGCCCGACGCGCGCCAACATGTGGGTCCAAACATTGCTGGCACTCAACGTGTAACGCCCCATTAACACGTCCCGGTGCGTCCTGACGTTTCGCCCAAAAAGGCAACACGTCGGCACACGTCGAAGCGCATTCATGAGAAACGTCGTAATGTGACAGGGCCTTAACACTTTGCTTCAACTCGCCTTGAGATCGAAGTCTTGGTTTCAGATCGGGAAGCGAGGGGGATAGCCAATCAGATGGGATGGGAGATCGTCAGCACCC